>PVKN010039688.1:0-10874 GCA_004027915.1 Capromys pilorides
GTATAGATACCAGTCCCATATTGTATGTCTCAAATATAAGCAATTTTTATTTGCCAGTTAAACCTCAAAAAGCTGAAAATGAGCAAAGTTACCTATAACAACAATTAGAATTGGGATTTGCTGAAACGAATGAGGTCAATCAGAATAGACTGAAAATGCTGCAGAGAACATAAAACAGGAAAAACTGGAGTGCTGTGCCCAAAGGGTGCATGTGCCATGCTTGCTTTTTATTCTTTTGCAAGTTTTGGGGAGGGGAATTACACATTATCCTTAAATTGCTCTTAAATAAAAGGGAAGATCTGTGACCACCAAAAGACCTAGTAGGGAGAGCAAGACTGAAATTACAGAGTAGGAACTAGGAAGACTGAAGACAATAAAAGGGAAATTTATTCTGAGAAACACTCAGATTGCCACAAGAGGGCACAACTAGAATGCAGTATTGCCTCTGCTTTCTTCTGCTTGTTTTTAACTTTCTTTGCCCTCTCCTGAAATGCCTAGCTTTCTGGTATTCTTGTGTCCGCATATTCTTAAAAAGAAATCTCACTGCACCATCTCTTCTAGAGCAACCTCATTCATACCTTGATTAAAAGTACCACTCTACTCAATCTCAGTTTTTTTGCCTGTTACACAACTTGCTACATAGCAGCATTAAGAATTCCTTACTGCCTACTGGCTCACTCTACCTGAACATTCCAAAGGTGACTCAGACTTTGTGGACTCAAAACTGAAATATTTCTCCCTCAAAGTTTTTCTTCATTCTGTGTTCTTCAGCTTATGAAATGGCTTTTACATGTTCTCAACGATATGTGGCAGAAAAGCAACTGGAAATCACAGTTTCTTTCCTCCTCATCACCCTCTCTGTGTCTCAGTGAATAACAGAATACTTAATTTCTTATATACACATATTTTCACTTCATCCCCATTACCTAAACCCAGATTTCAACATCCCTTTGTAACAGTCTTTTGACTGGTTTTCGTGCAGCCAGTTGTGCCTTCTCCACTCTAAACAAAACCCTTCCACTTGTAGGATCTTTAGAAACTTCCAACCTCACTCTAGCTAATCCTTTCATTAAAATCTCCAAGTGTCCCCTTACTGTTCATAGCTCTCTATGATCGGGCCCCGAACTCATTATCCTCTTATTCTATTCTGTGCACTTCTTTCTTCCTCCTAACTATATTATACAACTTGAACATACAATAAACATACTGTAAATACCTAATCATTTCATATATGTGCTTTTGCTCATCTTGTGACTATCTGAAATTACATTCTTCCATTTCTGATCCCTAACACTGCACACTAACATCTATATACCTTGTAAGACAATGTGAGCATTTATTTCTTGAAACATTTCCTACCCAACAAAATGAACTACTTCCTCCTTTATGTTTCTAAAGTACTCTATACAGACATTTATCAAGCACCTATAACATTTTGTTGCATATGTCTGTACTACTAATTATTCTGCAAACAGGAACATGTCATTCATATATATATATTTGGTCAAAATATCTACCAGAATACCTGGTATAGACAAGATGCTTAACAAACATTTCTGAATAAATATATCAGTCATCATGAGGATGAGGCCAGCCTGACACCAATCCCTATGTAGAGGGATTTTCTCACTGAACCTCTGGATCATTCTCAAGATACCATACTATGAAAAGCTGTTTAAAATTTTTCCCCAACCCTTAATGTAGGTTACCACAATGGAGTGAGCGATTCAATGAAAAGTCTACCAAATGCAGGTTATGACTTACGCTACTTTAAGCTATCGAGTTAAAGATAATTTAAGTATTTTGGCTTTTTGAGACAAGATCTCTGTAGTTCAGAACAACAACAACAAAAAACCCTCACCCCTAATACCACATGATTCTTCAGACCTCCAATTACATTATGGCTAGCCAAGGTATTTCTAATTTTTATGACAATTTTCTGGCAGGAGATAATATAGTATTCTGAAAAGCTGTCATATGGGCTAGCAAAAGCCCCATAGTGTAAAGTAATGCATCAACACTGAAGAAATATATTCATTGTATACTGCGATGAAGAAGCTCTGTGTTAGAGCTGAGGCTTTGAAAGAACCAACAATATTTGAAAATAATCATTAAATGTGGGCCATGTGCCAGTTAGTGGCCTGGATACTGCATATTCCTTATCTAACACCCCTACATCTTAGTGTAGTATTAATATCCTGACCTAAAAACATTTATTCATAAAACCACAGCCACACAGCTTGAAGGAAGTTAAACTGGCAAATACACTTCAGATGCATCTGGCAGTAGACCCTGGATCATTTCTGGTATGACATGCTGCCTCTTTGAAGTGAAGAGGTAGAAAAATCATACTAGTATTTGTTATACCTTGACTTTCTAGAAGCCCCATTTACTTTTTACTAAGTGCTAGAGCATCAAATGTTCTGAAGGCAATTTCAAGTGGCAATTCCTCTGACTACTAAGTAAATATAAACAACTGTTCCATATTCATACCCATAAAGGGAGAAAAACATGCCATATACCACAGCTTTCCTATTTCCTCTGGTCTGGATTTTATTTATTTAGGCTTATCGAGTTATAATTTCTAGAATGATCTAGCTCTGTTCCTGAAGCTCCTATGACACATTTCTTTCCCTCCTATTCCTGCTCAGTCTTTTTTAGAACTTCTCTTCAGCTCCAGATGATAAAACTATCTATCCTATTTAATCCCAGTGTACTCTGAACTGTACCTCACTGCCTCCACCATGAGAAATGGTTAAAGTAAACATCTGAGAATAAAATTTTATTATTACTGAACTTTTTTCAACATTGTAAGTAATTCCTATTTAAAGAGATAAAAGACACCAAAAGTTTTTGTAACCTTGATTTCACTTGATGGAGTACAATATGGAGCTTCTGGAGGTATCAATAGATTCTAAAATTGACTGAAGGTACACAATACTTACTGAAGAGTGAATTCTGATTTCTGAAGTGAGTTCTTTAATGACAAATAGCGGTTAATAAATCCCTGAAGATTTCACACTGCCACTATAAATCCAGAACAATTAAACTACCTCGGATTCAAATCATAGTGCTTGTAGTTATGTAATCTTGGGGAAATTCTATCTCAGTTTTTGTTTTCTTCATGTATGTGCAGAACAAAAACGAGGGTTTCTATAATACATGACCACTGTAAGAAGTAAACAATCTTACGAACTATGTAAAGTTCCTGCAGTGCTTAGTATATTGGTGGGAATATAATTACATAAAATAGAAACTATTTTAATCAACTTTTATCAGAAATCATTTTCATTTTTATCATATGATTTTTTTTTA
Source organism: Capromys pilorides (assembly GCA_004027915.1). Taxonomy (NCBI): domain Eukaryota; kingdom Metazoa; phylum Chordata; class Mammalia; order Rodentia; family Capromyidae; genus Capromys; species Capromys pilorides. The sequence goes on from PVKN010039688.1 coordinate 3,316, forward strand.
CAAAGCATTATCACTCTGACATTAGTAACATTCTGTCACTGTGTATATTCTCATGCTCTATAAGATGAAATTTCAGATTAAAATCCCTTTCACATTCACTGCCTCTGAAAGATTTTTATCCACTACTAACAGGTTTGTCAATGTCAAATAAGACTGAAATCCTGCTGAAAGAATACTCATATTTTACATACATAAAGGATCTTGCTATCATGAATTCTCTGATGATGAATAATATTCAGTCTCTATGTGAAGGCTTATTTATTGTAGGTACAGAATTTCTCTCCATAACAAATCTGTAGAAGATAAACAAACATTAACTTCTGTTTGAAGGTTTTCATGTACTTATTGCAAAGGACACTAATAAATAAAATTTGAGTTCTACATGAATGCAACATATTTTTTATATTCAAAGTATCTATCTGCTATCAATTTTTTGATGATCAGTAAGAACCGCTACCTCCAAAAACCCTTTCCCATAATCATAAATGTACAAAGTTTATTTCCACTATGAATTCTCTCATGCTCCATGAGGTCTGGACTGAGTGTGGAAACTTTTCCACATCCATCACAAGAATAAAGTTGTTCTCCATTCCAGAGCCTCAAGTTTGAAAATGTCTCAGTCTGTTCTGAAAGTCTTTCCTACAGTTACTATATTTATAGTATTTCGGTCTGAGATTTGCTATACTTAAAAACGTTTGATCGCCATGTAAATTCTACCACATTGGGAAAGTTCTACCCTGCGATATTTACGGCTGTTGAATGACTATTCCATTTGGCCTGAAAGTTTTTACACATTCTTAGAAACATAATCAATGAAATCTCAGGTGTGAATCCTCAGATGTCAAGCAAGAGTAGCATGACTAAAATGTCTTTATGTTCACTACACTGGCAGTTTCTCTCGGCTACTCTGAGGCATCAGCCTTAAAGACTGATAAAAGTCTTTTAGACACTGATCAGACATACAGGGCTTCTCATCATCACCAGAAATTCTCCAGTGTATCAAAAATCCTAAAACTTATATTTGTCATTGTTTTGCAGCTCATTTCTCCATGCCCTAGAGAAACTGCATTTCCAGTTAACAGACAACTAGGTTGCCCTTTTCTCTGAATAATTTTACAACTGTTCTCCACATAGGATTATTCTTTTAAGTGGTAGTATTGTGGCTATAACAGATTTTTCCCTAAAAACGAATGTTAAGACTCTTTCTCACCAGGCCTTCTTACAGCCCTTCTTCTACCTATGTTATCACTTGCTACATCATCTCCACAGTGGAGACTCTGTCCAACTGACTCTGGATTCTGGATTCTGAATTCAATCCATAGTACTCTTTCAAAATGGACTTTTCCTCAAATTTCCCTCTTCAGAGAAATTTCTCTCTTCCTTCTTCCCACTCTCAATTATAATTTAATCATCAAAAATGGCACATAAATGGGCAAAGAACAACAATAAGCAGCTTAAAAAAGGAAATACAAATAGATAATAAATATCATCATTCTTTTAATAGAGACACATGCCAAAAAATGAAATGCTTTCATCACTTTACAGAGTGTACTTACACAAACTAAGGTAACTATGATGTCTTTAGGCAACATAGTCTTACTGTAGTGCCACAGCACATATATAGTCTATTACTGACCAAACATCATTATGTGGCAAATGACTGCCATTTATGAAATATCCGACCTTATCAGTCACCAGTGAAAGTAAATGGGAATAAAAGGTTTATTTTTCCTTTTTCATTCTTATCAGCAGTTTATAAGAATGGTTGTCTGGCTTTTTTTCTTCCTGGTATAAATATAACTTAATACAAACTTTCTGGGGAAAATGTTTTGGTACATCATTAAAATCCAAGATTACACATACCACTTGAGCCAGTAATTTCTTTTCAAATAATCTAGCTAAGAAAACAATCAGATGTGTAAATAAAAAATTCACATATAAGGAAAGGGGCTGGTAACATAGCTCAGTGAAGTAGCACCTGCCTCGGCAAGTGTAGGATCTGGGGTTCAATCTCCGGCACAACACGCTGTACCAATCCCACCCACAGGGTGTACTGAGCCGGACACTGAGTCCAGGCATGGTGGCTTGCGCCTGTAATCCCAGAGCTGGGGAGGCTGAGAACAGGAGGATCACTATGAGTTAGAACTGCATAGTGAGACTCTGCAAAAAATACCAAGAAAAAAAAAAAAAAGATTCAAACATAAAACTACTCATTGAAGCATTTATATTACTTAAAGAAAATGAGAATACCTTAAATGTCAAACGTTAAATTCTTTCAGCAAATTGTGTACTACGCTTATGATAGGCTATCACTGAAACTGTTGAGTAATTCTCATTGACAACTAAGAATTACTCTAAGAAAATTCTAAGGGAACAATGCAATGCTATGGGCTGAATTTTGACTCTAGCTCCACTATCTCAGAATATGATTATATTTGGAAATAAGACCTTTAAGGGGGTAATTTAATTGAAATAATATCATTACTGTGAACTGTAATCCATTATCTTTCTTTTAACAAAATGAGATTAAGGCACACAAACTGTAGGAAGACCATGTAACAACACATGGAAGTAAAGACAATTTACTTGCCAAGAAGGTATGAAGAGAAACCAACCTGACAACATCATGCACTCAGCTTCCCAGTGTTGTAGGCAGCTAAATTATATAAAAATATTACAGGCAGTGAGACAGGGCCAGCCCCTCAAAGATGGAAGTCAAGGTGACTCTGCAACTAGAGACAGACACTGCTCTGCTGTGGGCCAGATCTCAAGATAAGAGTAAACCAAAACAACTACATACTTTCTTAAGGGTGGGCATCAGGGATTAATAAGCTAATAAGTATCAATCACCTTGAAAGAACCTGGAAAGTGTCATGAGCCCAAGCCCAATAGGTAGTGTTCTTGCCTGCTGCTATGCGACTTGCCTTAATCTATTTTACCTGAGCAATGGTGCTTGTAATCTCATTGTTTGACCATAGTCTTTGTCCCACCTCATACCCATCTGAGTTCCCACGTGTTCTCTGTAAAAGTCCCTGGAAGAGACAGCTTCCTGGGGACACCCACTCGGGACTCCCCTCCTGTCTCTCCCTCAGACAGGAGCTTTCTTTCCCTCAATAAATATGTTTTGCTCTTTACCTCCATTTGTTCCTAAAATTCATTCTTCGGTTTTAGAGAATACAAATTCGCCCCAGGAACTTTTCAGGTTGGGGATCGGTTTTCCCTATATCATTTTGTGGTTCCCTATTGGAGGTCATCCACCCCAGATCAGTTTTTTCTTCCTGCATCACTAGTTTACAAAAATATAAGGCAACAAATTTCTATTGTGTAAGTTGCTCTGTCTAAAATAATCATGACACAGAAATCACTACAGGGACAAAGTCAAACGTGTTTTCTTTTGAGACAGTAAGGGACTTAAAAGTGGTTTTTGCTTAAAAACTGAGTCTTCAATTGGGCCTACAACTGCCAAATATGTAACTAAAAGTAAACTAGATCTTGCCGCTTGTAAAACTCTGTGTCAGATCCTTCTCGGTTCTGTCTAGGCATATTAGTCATTTAGGCAATACCAATCTAAAAGCTGGCAAAACAATGTTTACTCTTAAATTAACCTAATCTACCTTATCGCCCTTCAACACTACGAACATCTACACCCAGAAGTTTCCTTTTCCGTAAACCTATGGTCGCCTTGGTTTCTCACAGAGATTCACATGCCTGAGATTGTCCCTTAAGTTCTAAACATTTCTTCCATGAAAAATGAATCACCCCTGAAGTCCCAAGGATTCCTCCTATAAGAACCAAACTGCCTTTTTACTCATCAGGATTCCCCTGAAGTCCCAAGGATTCCTCCTATAAGAACCAAACTGCCTTTTTACTCATCAGGATTCAACCTGAGCTAGGAAACAAGGATTTAGATCATCTGCAAGACACAATCGCACTAAAAGCTTCATATAAAACATTTCTTTGGCTTTACTAATGGGCCACTCTGATGTTTTTTCAGTGTGAACCCTCCTGCTACCACTGATATTTGTCTATCATGATTTATATCTAGATGTCCCCCTAAAGCTCCATGTGCTGATACACAGGAATTTGGGGAGGTGATTGGATCATAGGGCATGAGAGTCATCAGTAGATCAGTCCACTCTAGAGTTTATAGCTAAACACGGTACTCAAGAAATTAGCATCTCAAAAAGCAAAGAGCAATAAACAAACCCCAGAGACAACTGTGGTTTGTTACTTGGGAATTCCAAAAAGCTGAGATTCAAGGAAAAAGATAACAGTTTACCTTGAAAGCTCTTTGTTTGTTGTCTCCTCCCTTGTTAATGGTTGTTTCCTCCCCTGCTTGGAATCTTTTTAATTAGCATTTGTGTGAACCTAGCATTAGGCAAATGGTGGAGGTCAGAGATCATAGCCTTTCTTTACTAAAGTCATTATGCACATGAGCACTTCCTTGGCCCTAAATAAAACGGAGATGCTTCCTGGGCGCACTCCAAGAGAGACAAGTCTCAGTGAGACGTCTAAAGTGAAATTCATTGGGTCTTCTCATCATTTCTTTTGGCACCGACTCATAACGTACAACACTCACCAGTGAATTAATCCACCAAAGATTTCATAGCTGAGTACTGTTTGGAGGGAAAGCCTGTTAGAAAGAGGAAGGTCACTGTGGGTGGGTGTGGCCTGGAAAGTTATGTATCTCTCATTCTCTCCATCCCTCTCTGCTTCCTATCTACCATTCCACGTAGTGGTTCTCCACTGCCGTGCCACTCTGCCTTGGAATGGGTAAAATATAGACTGAAACTTCCACATGCTGTAAGCCAAAATAAAGATCTTGTGGGTATTAGGTATTCTGTCCAACAATGAGAAAATAAGACAGAGTCCTGTCCTTATCTTCTTTTACTTTTCAATTAAAGCTTTTGCATGTAAACTTACTATCACTTTAGTTTTAACTTTTATAACTAAAGCAAAGACCCACCTTAGCCTGTGACAAGTATCAAAGCCCTAGCAAAGTAACTGCATACAGTCATCATATGAAACTCATTGAAGTTGGTACTCAGCACACTGTAACTTGAAAATTTGGGGCTCATACTTGTCCTTTGGTACTTGATGTGCAAGCTAGAACTTGTCAGTGTCCATTGCCAAGTGACTTGATACCATTTACAACCAAAACAATTTGCTTGGTACTTGTGGGTTTTGGTACTTGTCACACCTTCCAGAATCAGTAAACAGTGAGTATCAAAGAACCACTATATACTGAAATGAGACATACCAGTTAGTTAATAGTTAATTTTCTCTAAGCAATGAAATTATAAGTTGCATTTTCTTCCTCATAAAGTTTTGTTCTCTAAAATTTTAAGAAACCTGACTCTACCTTTACAATATAAAATATGTAAAAATATATATTTTAAAGATACCCATCCAGATCTAGATCTATAAGCAAGCAGTTAAAAATAATAGAGCGAGACAGAACAAAATGGAAGACTGATATTGCGGCTTGCCTCTAGATGCCCCCCCAAAGCCTTGTACGGCCATAAGTGGAGTTTGGCAGAGGTTGCTAGATCTAGGGTTTGTGGTGCTGGGATTAGGGATGCCCTACCCTGAGTGTGGGCAGCATCGTCCAAAGGGCAGATAGACTGAATGAAATATAAAGGCAGGCTTGGTTGTTCCTTCTGCAGTTGTGCTACTTCACTGTTTCTGCTGTCGCTTACTGCTTACTGCCTTCTGACATCCCGGCCATACCATGGACTATTTATCTTCTGTGATGTCCCTCTACCGTGCCACCATTTTATAGCCAACCCACTGTGGACTGAAAACTGGACAAACTGCTAGCCAAAATAAGCCTCTCCTCCTTTAACTTTGGGTATCTGATATTTATCTCAGCAACAAGAAAAGTAACTAAGACAAATGATAATACAAACTTTACCCTCTCTGAGATTTGCAATCTAGCCCCTGGAAAATAACTTCTTGAAGAAAAAAAGAAAACACATCACCAGGAATCTGGAAAGAAACGACAGGAAAACAAGAAGCTCCTGAGAAGTCGAAGAGATGGTCATAATGTGAAGAAAACAATGAAACAATCTGGACTGTCTGTTGCTCATGGCTCAAAGGGAGGGGGAACCTGGCTTCACAGAAGCAAGGTAACACCAGGGCTAGATCCAGGGAGAAGCAGCTGCAGACTGGGCCAGCAGACATGTCTCGATATATAATCTATCCTTTACCCATGGACTTGCAAAATTAACTGCTCCGAAAATATAGTGGTGAGACAGGCAATAGGTAAAAATTATAGACGTTCTCATTCAAAAAGGAGAATAAAAGGGCTGGGGAGATAGCTTGGCTTTCTAAGCGCCTACCTACCAAGTAAAAGGACCTCTGGTACCACATGCTGTGCCTGCCCCAATGCCAGGTGTGGTGGTGTAAGTCTGTAACCCAGCACTAGGGAGGTTGAGACAGGAGGACCACTATGAGTTTGAATGTGTAGCAAACTCCTGTATCAAATAAATAAAATAAAATATTTAAAACAGTGGAAAAGAATGAGAAAAAAAAGAGTACCAGTCTCAAGCATTTTAAAAATTCAATTAGGTAAATTTCATTAGGTTGAAGGGCCTGGAAAATATTCCTCTGTGGCTCAGGGACCCACTTTCTAGAATAGTGCTGGTAAAACTTTTAGAGACCTAGTGCCCAAACTGCAACCCCAAACCCACTTCCTTATGGAAAAGTACAATTAAACCTGAATACTAACCTTTTAGGTTGGAAAAGAATTCGTACATTAACGTTTTTCGTCTTAAAAACACAGTAAGAGTTTTTGAGGAAAAAACAGCTTTTTATTGAAAGGTGAGAAGTTTTTCATTTGGTGGGCTTTTACACAATTACAGTGATTTCTGATGATGCATGCACACTGATAATTAGTCAAACCTTGGCTGTGGCAATTTGGCCAGCATGCCAACAGAAAGGCAAGTGTGCCACAGGTTCGCCACCACTGCTCTCAACCAAGGCCCATTCTACCTTGAGAATCATTCTGTTTCATGAAATTTAGTAAGTATTTGCAGCTAAATATTTTTATTAGCCTGTCTCATAATCCGTAGAATTTTTGAAGTCCAGTAGCCTCTTTCATTCTATCCTCTCTTCCAGTTCAAGCTGGCAGTGTTCATGTCAGTACAGCACACTAAAAGAACTTACTGCTGGGTGTATACCTTAGCAATTCACCTCATTGCACAAGGGCTTCTCCATAGCTCTTTCTTGAATAATCTCTCTATTCCTGGATTCTACTAAGACAGCTAAGGAAATTTAGGAGACACATGTCTAATCTCTGGACAAAGCCCTCTGTATGACTGAAACTTTTGTACCTTTGTACTCTGAAACTTTTGATCTTCTTCTATAACAGTAGCCAAAGGTTAGCTAGTCATACCGTTGGCTTTCTTTCTAGAGCACACTTTTCTGACAGTGAATCTCCTTATGTAAACATTTCTCAAAGTTGGATGGGCTGAGAATTTCTCGAACCATAAATCCTAGCACATTTTTGCTTAACAGATCTTTGCTCAATTTCATTCTTGTACTATGAGCATCAAGAA
>PVKN010039689.1:0-10859 GCA_004027915.1 Capromys pilorides
CCCCCTCACCCAGCGCCGGGTGCTTTTCAAAGAGTCACTTCATCAGTCCTAAGTGAGAAATAAACCTCTCTGCTGCTTAAAATACGGCCTCCTGGGACGAAGCGCCTGGGAGGTGCTGGCCACTGCCAAGCAACTTCCGTCCCCTGCCGGTCACCTACACACTCTCTCCCACTTAATCCCAGGAGGAAGGGTCGCTGTTGCTACGCACAGGTGAGCAGGTAATGTTCAGAGAAGTTGGGTGGCCTGACCAACCAAGGGGGCACCATCACCTTCTGCCCCTAGGTCTGAAGTGAAGACGCTGACGTCCCCCAGGGAAAGGGGTGACCCCAAGAAGGCCCCTAGCAGGCAGGATGCAGAAAGCTGGTCTATTCCCAACTCTTCCTTCTCTTCCACCCCTGGGGTCTAGGAGGGGTGAGTGGGGGCTGGGGTGGGGAGGGGACGCTCACCAGGGCCTCTGGGGTTGTGTGAGCCGGGCCTGAATGTCCAGCTCACCAAGAGCAGGACTTCCATCCGGAGACACTAGCACTGAGCTCATAAGGTGGACGATGATGACGATGCAGAAGCTAAAGCTTCAGTTGCCCTCCGTGACAGGGGTGTCGGACATTTTTATAGAGAAGTTTTTGTCTCATCAATTGCACTTGGGTAAAATCGGCAGGTGCTGGCCGGTGACCGTGGGGACGCCTTCCACAGTCAGAGGCAGCCTCTGCTGACCTGGACAGATGGTGGGCGGAGTGGGCAGGGTGGGGGGGGTCACCCCAACTCACCCAGGCCCCTTAAGCCCCCAGAAATCGCCGAGTGGGGGGCCTGAGCACAAGAGGTCTGGGTTCCGGCAGATACTGGCTGCTCATGGGAGCAAAGCAGGGGCTGCAGAGAGGCGAGGGCTGGGCCTGGGCATAGCCTGGAGGCTCTGACAGCGTCAGGTGGGCTCACTCCTGCACCCGCCTGGGTAGTTCTCGGAGCTCCCAGGTGACTGCACCCGCAGCCAGCGGTGAGAGACAAGAAGCCCTCGCCATCCGACAGTCAACCAAACAGCAAGCTCTAGCGAGCACAGACGGGTGGATATCTTTCAGCCCAAACTGCTGAGCCGCACTCCCCATGGGCAACAGAGACCCGGGGATGTGGTTTCCTGGGAGCAGCACACAGACCCGATCCAAGCCCACAGACCCGGGGGCCACCGGGAGCGCGGGCAGGGATTAGCGTTCTGCTCACTGCCCGCAGCGAGGCTCCGCTGAGAGAGATCGGTCGGCCCAGCAAGCCAGCCTCGACTTTTTTCATATCAAAAGCTAAGGTAGCTGTGTGCTTAACCAGTCATGGGCTGATTACTGAACACAATTTACAGGTTAACTAACGTTCAAATACTTTTAAACTCTTTTCCCTGGTTTTCTATTTTTTGTTTGTTTGTTTTAAAGCAAACCAGCTTTCGACCCTGCCCCTTTGCTGGGCCTGCCTTTCTGCTCCTCCTGAGCCCTGCGGGGCCCCACGTTGGTCCTTCTAGAAGCCAGGCTGTGGGAGGCCTCTCGCGGGTCCTGGCCAGCCGGAGCGTGCACGACCCCTGTCTGGCTCTTGCATTGCGGGCGGCCGACCGTGCCTGACCATTCATTCCACTTCCTCACTTGCTGAGGAGGTAAACCAGGCTCAGCCTCAGCCTCCCCGGCGCACGCAGCTGCCCAGAGCCACAGTGCGCTAGGATTCAGGTGTGTCACATTGCACGCAAAGCCTCACACACACTTAGCATAAACCTCTCCCCTCTCCTCTCCCATCAGGTCAGGCTGGAGTTGTCACCAGCTATGTGTCCTCTGGCTTTTAGGGGTGCCTGGCGTTCAACTGGCTGTCCTGCAATACAGAGCACCCTCTTTCCTGGCTACAGTTCCTTCTTAAAACTAACAGGATGGGAGAAATGTTGTCACTCACTCAGTATTCAAACCTCTGAAGCTTTTGTTGTTCATGCTATTGTTTATTTTCCAATAAAAGCACTGAAAGATATGCATTTTTATCAAAGCCTATCTTTTGTACACTTTTAAATTTTATTTTATTCTATGTATGTGTGTATGTACGCATGCATGCATTTTGCAGTGTTGGGCCTTCCACATGCCAAACTCTTGCTTTACCACTGAGCTATGCCTATATCTTTCTTTAAATTAGCATTTACAGGCCAGCGAGATAGCTTAGCACACTAAGCACCTGCTTAGTCAAGCTCAGGGACCTGGGTTCAATCCCTGGCACCACATGCTATGCCAGCCCCATGCCTGGCTGCTGCACTGAGTGGGCTGCAGAGACCGGGCTTGGTGGCGCATGCCTGTAATCCCAGCACTGGGGAGGCTGAAACAAGAGGATCACTATGGGTCCGAGCTGTACAGTGAGACCCTGTACCAAATACATTTTTAAAAATTAAAAATTAACAAATTCATATTTACATTTATTGCTTGCCCTACCTCTCAACAGTTAGACACAGCTGTCCCCTCAGCTGGGAGGTGACATTCAAAAACCCCTGGGCATGCTAATACTGTAGATCGTTAGTTGAACGTGCTGTATTTTTTTCCTGTGATAAAGTTTAATTTATAACTTTGACACAGTGGTCAACAGCATAATAATAAAACGAGGCAATTATAACAGCATTCAGAAATGACAGATGAGCGAGAGTGGTGTCTCCGTCTCTCTCAGAATGTCTTTTGTACCTTCTCTTGACTTAAAGAAAACTCTCCACGGTGCCTCTTAGGCTCATTCAGATTTCTAGCGTCACTACTCTAGTGCTTCGGGGCTATAAATGGGAAAAGCAAGGGGACACCGCACTCTGTTGACACTGCAACGAGTCTGCCGGGGGCCTTGGTGTGAGCTGAGGGTGGTGGTGCAGGGCACGTCTCAGAAGCACGTGAGAACCGTGTGCGATTTCACCGCACTACTCAGGGACACAAAATCAACAACTTCCGGAGTGTTCACTCCTTGAATTTCCCATTTCATATTTTTAGGTGACTGAAATCGCTGGACACAGAACCACATATAAAGAAGAGCAAACAGCTACACGCTCACGGTGCAGTCATTCCTAGAGTCCAGACCGGCTCTCGTGCTGCACCAACAAGCACCTCCCGAGTGCCCTCTGTGCTCCTGGAGTGGTGGCTCTCAGCCCTACACACGCATTAGGAGACACTTTGGACACGGACCTGAGTTCTCCTCAGTGTCGGAAAAGCTCATCTTCATGCTGCTGTGTGACGCAGAAAGATCTAAGAAATTAAGTCACCGTAGCCTGAAAGCACAGGCGGTCCATGGTTCACAGCTGATTCTAAAAATCAGCACTGTATATAGTTTATTGTGAATATTGTCCTGTATCAGTGAAAGAAGCTTTCTTGGAAGTATTGAGGCTGACACCAGGAAATGCTAAGCTACAACCTCAACGCTTTGTATTTTATTTTGAGGCAAGGTCTTGCTGTTGCCCAGGTTGGGCCTCCAACTTGTGATCCTCCTGCCTCAGCTTCCCAGGTAGTTGGGATTACAGGTATGTGACACCACACCCAGCTTCAACAATTCTTATTGTGTTTGTGCTTTGTTCTGGCTGCACAGGGCCTCAAACCAGGGCCTTGTTCATGCTAGGCACGCACTGTATAATAGAAATACATCTTTAGCCCCTTTAACAAATATTTTTGTGCAAACTGATTCTAGTGTTCCAAAATCCAGGCGAATCATAAACGTGTCAGTCGGGGGTTGTTTTTGGCTTCACCGGGCTCCTGACCCACGGTGATGTTAGAAGGTGCAAAAAGTTGGGGATTTTGTGTTGCAGGAGTAAATCCAACTTAATGGCTCATACTCGCTGACTCCAAGACAACAGGAAACAATGAAAAGCAGATGAGGAGCAACAGCTGTGGCATCCATTGAGCCTCTCCCAGATTCTGTGTGGCGCGGAGCTCCTCCAAAGTGGCGTGGCTGCGAAGATCAAACTCCTCCAAAGACGAGGATTTCTCCAAGGAAGCAGGCAGGGCCAGGCCGGGCAGAAAGTAGCCAGGGCACGGCCGGGCTGATCAGACAAGGTCTTTCTCAACTCTTTTTAAACACTTTTTGTGCTGAATTGCTCTGGAGTGGCCCGGCTGGCTCTAGGGTGGAACCAATCACATCCCAGGGCAGGCCCTCCGCATCCTACAGGATGGGGCCCCCACAGTCCATCCAGCCAAGCTTCCTCAAGTTGACACAATGTATCAACTACCACAGCACCAAAGGCTGGAGCCTGTATCGCCTTCTGAAGGGGCTTTCTTCAGCCGCAGCCTCGCCCCGCTGCTGAACCCCAACCTCACTCCAGTTTTGGAAAGGGCTGCTGCATGGTTTAAGTTGGGAGAGGTTTTTCCTTTCTTTTAATCGGCTCCTAAGTCAATAAGCAGGGTGGGCAATGAAGTTCCTCCCTGAGGAAACCAAAGACTGAATCGCCACCTGCATTCACACCCAGGGTGGATGACGGTCCTGGCGCTCAAGAATTGAGCCAGCGTTTGTCTTGGAGGAAGCTGCGCACTAGGTGTAGCCAAGGGAAGGAGAAAGAGGAGCTGTGTGCAGCCTGCACGCCGCGCCCACCTCAGAGCCGCCGCGGAGGCCACTGCAGCGTGGCCAGGGCTGAGCTCAGGGAGGACCTCTGCGCGGCCCGCACTGCCCTGCACGTGCTTATGCAAGTAACCGCACAAGCCCGGCCGTGCCGACATCCTGCGTGCCGACATCCTGCGTGCCGACGTCCCGTCAGACCCCTTGTGCTCCTGTGGCTGTGCTCCTGTGGCTGTCCTCCAGTGGCTCCCTGCTGCGGGTTGAGTTCTCTAGCTGAACTGTAAACTCTGCTCAGGAACCTTGTTGGGTTTCGGGCTTTGGCTTCCCACCACCGCCAATCCAGGCCTGGACCGTGTTGAGAGGGAGCAGGCACGGGCAGTAGCAGACCTTGCTCCCGCCTCCCTGGAGAGCCATGTTACTGTGAGCAAGTCACTTACTTCCATGGGTCTTGGCTTCCTCATCCGAAAACTGTAGCTTGCAGGGTTGGCTCTAAGGTGATCACCATGGTAGGTACAGCTGGTGGCACTTTGTCAGCTTACACAGAAGTGACCAGCGGCTCTGCTGTTAAAGGCAGACTATTCACATGGAGATCAGAATTGCGTCAGGAAACTCCATTGCATTTCATTCTCTCCCTGGCAGGCTCTCAAGAAAATAGCACTTGGGGAAGTTGGGGAGCAAAAGAATCAACTGGAAACACAGGGAACCTGGCGTGAGAGTCCTCAGACTTGGTGATTTGTCCCACCTTGGGTGGAGAAATGGGGCTCGGAGTGTTTTTCACTAATACCCTCAAGATAACTCAAGTAAGGAGAAATCACAGTCATTGCTGGAGAAAAAAAAAAAGTCACGACCGATGCACTGATGGAAGGAAGTAGGGAAGGAAAGAAGGAAGGGAGAAAAAAGGGAAGAGGGAAGGGAGAAAAAAGAGAAGGGAGGACGAGGGAGAGAGGGAGGAGCAGGGAGGGAGCCCTGGCCGGCAGGATTTTCCAGTCACTGTGGTGTAAATGCTTTCTCATGGCTGGGTGCCCAGCAACCAGCCAGAACTGCTTCAGCACACTGCTGGATGATGAGAATCCCACGCAGACGCAGAGCGTGGCTTCCACGAAAGACCACTTCCTGAGCCCTTGCTGGCAGGGCTTCCCACCATGCACCCGCAAGGCTGGCTGGATCGCTGGGAGCTGCAGGCCCAGCTTCCAGAACCTCTGGGGGGAGTTGCTCTGAGGACCTAGATTCCAGCAATGGCCTCGCCACCCGCGCCACGCCCATCTCCTCTGCCGGCACAAGCCCAAGCATCTGCGTTAGAGATGTGGACCTGTGTCTGCCTGTGTCTACCACCCAGCGCCCTCCCGTCCGGAGGATGGGTCCCATCAAAGCCCCTCCCACCATCGGCTCTGAAACACAGTGGAGCAGCAGGTACGTCCAAGGAGAGAAGACACGGCACCCTGGGTCCCCTGGGCCGGAATTCTGGTTCCCAGTGCCTGAGCCTCTGGGTCCTGATAGCAAGCAGGCGACCGTCAGTGTGGTGACACTGTCTCCTTGTTCCCCACCACATCTCAGGCTTCCCCGAGAACAAGCCACTTGGTTGTTTTATTAACCACCAAAGAAAGGAAAGTGTTGTCAAGTTCAAAGATGTTCAACTTGAGACAGGACATACTAGAAGCCACGCAGTGTGACACAGCTGGCCACATGTGCCTTTCCCTATCTTCCAGTTTCACAGAGCTCCTCACATAGTGCTCAGAGGCAGAGGTTGAGTCTCGCTCATCTTCACTGCTGGCCTGGGAGACCCAGCAGCCTCGACTGAGTGACCACGGCCTTCCAGCAGAGCACTGCCACGCCCCCCCCTCAGCCCTGCACCCCTGTCCCAAGCTCTGCCCCTTCACTCCCCACTTTTTGCCTATGACAGTCCCATAAATGGATAGTAGATCATACCCAGTTTGCAGAAGAGACACCTGAGGCTCCCAGAGGCCAGGGATCTAGTAAAGCCCTGGAGGGAGCTCAGGCTCCAGGTCTGTCACTCATGTCTCCATTCTCACAGGGTCCCCTGGGGACCTTCACACACGTTCACCCATGAGCTCTGCAGCACCAGCGTACTCCCTCTGTTCCCGGGGATCAAAAGTATCCCTCCTTCGTGCCTGTGTTGCTGAAGCACTGTGAGATGTTGTGTTGTTTTGTGATCCTGGGGACTGAACCCAGGAAATGCTGAGCCATGTCCTCAGTCCTTTAAAACAAGTTTTAAAATTCTGAGACCCCGTAGGCTGGGCTGGAACTTGTGATCCTCCTGCCTTGGCACATACCGGCTGGGATTTCCGACAGGTGCCACCAGCCCGACTTCTGATGACGTTCTTTCCTCCCTTCTGCTAAGGAGCCGAGTATGGAGCACAGCCCTACAAGGAGGCTTCTCGGTTGGCCGAGGAGGACCTGCTGGAATCTGCACGCATCTCGCAGCTGTGTGCTCCAGGGGAAGGCTGAGTGTCCACCTGACAGGGCCTCTGTCCTCCAAGGGCTCTGGCTTTCTCAGCCGTCCTGGCTTTCCACACCCAAGTGTGTCCAGTGGAATCCGGTGCCACTCCTCTGTGCGTCCCACGCACGTGGCTTCATTTCCTGCACAGTGGTCCTCGTGTGTGAAAACCCGAGCTCTCACGAGGTCAGAGCCAACCAGGCTGGGCAAGGGGGAGGCACCTGCCGGGGCAGAAGGCAGCCCAGGTGCTCATGCAGTGAAAAGCAATCACAGTCTGCTGGGGCAGGCACGGACTTCGGGGCCACGGCACCTTCCCTCCCCTTCCTGGGCCTGGCTTCTGTGGCTTGGGGAAAGGACCATTGTGGAGAACTTAGTCCACTGGGGGCATTTTTATTGTTTTCACCTTCTTGCTCCTTTTTGAAAAAGTCTTCTTTTGCCATTGTTCCGTGTGAGTTGTGCTGCATTGCATTGTGGTGCATTGTGTGGGTTTCCCCCATGGCTGTCTGACACACAGCTTCCTGCCATCTTTTGCCCAGGCAAAGACAGCGGGTCGTGTGGAGGAGAAGACAAATTTTGTGATTGGGTCCCCACTGGATGCACCAGCCTGCCTCTGGGAACCAGATGTCAAAGCTTTGGTTCTTGCCTTGAAGTACACAGAGGGCTGGGCCATGTGGAAGCCTTCCCAGTTCCTGCTGGTCTCGGAGATCTAACCACCTCTGCAAGGGCCCTCACCCAACCGGGTCCCTCTGAAAAGAAGATGTGCAAATAAATGGGGGGCTGGTTTAAGGTCCCCTTCTTTCTAGCATGACTAATTGTACAAAGTTTTTCATTTAAAAAGATGACCTACTGGCAAACTGATGGGCCCCTCTGTTCAGAGGACACTGACATTTGGAATGACTGCCATCTGCCTCCTGCCCTGCAGCTGCTGGGCCACGGCGTTGTCACCTTCATAGCCGGTCCACACACAATGTCGCTTGGCTGCAGCTGTGGTGCCTGCGCAGACAGCCTAATCTTCCCCTGCTTTTGGGAGATGCCCACACATCTGTGACAGGGACAGTGTGTCCTTGTACCTGAAGCGTGGCAGCCTGATACATAGTAGGCGCTTAGTAATTTTGGTGAGAAATTGAGTTCTCCACCCAGACAAGTCAGACCATTTTGTAGGTGACCTTGGACTGTCGACCTCGCTACCCACACTCTTCCGCTGCTCTGCTCTGCGCAGCCTCTCCACTGGAGGAAAAAGCGAATAGGGTTATGAAATCCTCGGAAGCAGGCTGGAGGTGGAGGGGCGGGGGAGGAGGGAGGGAGGGAGGGAGCTTGCATCTTGGAAGAGTGCAACAGAAGTGACACCTCTAAAAAATGAATAACCTGCAGGTGGGAGAGCAAAAAGCAGAAAAGGACGGACCGTGGGGCACTCCTGCCACCTTGTGGCCAATCTGCAAATGGCATGTGTTAAGCGTCCTCACCAAAGGTTCCGCTGTCAGAGTGGATAATAAAAATCTCCTAATCTTAAAACACAGGCACTCAATCAGGGCTTCATCAGGTTCAGTCACAGCAGCTTATCAGCAAACGCCAAGAATGCCTGCTTGGCCGGTCCCTGTGTGCACTGCGGCATGGTGAGGGGGACTGGGCTCTCAGAGAGAGGCTTTCGGCCCTCAGGCCCACCCAGGTTCTGCTCAGGTGCCCAGGAGCTTACAGGAGGAAAAACTTGAACCTCGTACTGAAATTTAGCATATCCTTCAACTATGAATTGGGCAGGAAGCTGCGACTTTCTCACTGTTGAACATTATAAATATTTGATACTACAGTTGTCATGGAGATCTCTAACCATTTGGTCATCACTACTTTGAAAGTGCAGTGATTATTAGACCTGCTGCTAGATCTTACTATGCTAATGAAGAAGCACATAATTTGTCGTGTATGTGTGTGTGTGTGTGTGTGTGTGTGTGTGTGTGTGCTACCAGGGATTGAACTCAGGACCTTGTGCTTTCCAGGCAAGCGCTTATTCCGTAGAGCTATCTCCCCAGCCCACACATATGTGTCTAAGTCATTAGCTTTTAATAATATTTGCATGCCTACATCTGGTAATCTGAGCAGCTACTTTGAAGATAACAACATGTAATAGCCATTGTTAATTTCCTATCATCTTGATTTAAAATTCTGTATCATTTTTATTGTTTTTGTGTTGTTTCATCTTTATTTTTTGTTAATTTTGTTCTTTTCTTTTTAAAATAAAAATTTAAAATTTTATATATATATATATATATATATATATTTTTTTTTTTTTTTTTTTTTTTTTCTTTTTGAGACAGGGTCTCACTGTGCAGTTCAGGCTGGCCTTGAGCTCACTTTTGTAGCCCAGGCTGGTCTCGAACTCCCACCGATCCTCCTTCCTCAGCCTCCCAAGTGCTGGGATGATGGGCGCGTGTCACCACGCCCGACTTAAAATAAAATATGTTGATGTCTGTATTTTAATGTGATCCATTCCTTTGCAGGGCTCCCCCTCCGCCCCTTCAGTGCCAGAGATTGAACCAGGGACCTCATGCCTGGCAGGCAGACGCTTACGCCTCTGAGCTACATCCCCAGCCCTGATCCATTCCACTTTTGGTTTTTGTTGTTTGTTTTTTAATTTTGTATATTTGAAAATATTATAAGGACCTGAGTTCAATCCCTGGTTCCACAAAGAAAAAAAAAACGAAAATATTTTGTAAAGAGGTATGTGGCACACAAAAGGTTAAAGGTCACTGCTCTGGAAGGTCAAAGAAGAGACAGAGGACCATGCAATGGCCTAGGCGGAGAGGGCTTCCCAGAGAAGATAGGACAGTCACTTGACTGAAAAGCCTGGGGTGGGAGGTCGCGGTGCAGACCTTATCTGGGAAGCAGGGACAGAGCTTTGCAGCGGTGAAAGAACTAGAGGCTTTCTGTGACTTGTCCCGCGGCCAGCTCCGCGGGGGCCCCTGGGGAAGGCATCTGAGAAGCCGCTGCGCACTGAAAGCAATGACGGGACACAGCCTCTCTCCATTCAGCGAGCACCAAGGGCAGCGCTCTGGGCGGCGGGCGGCGGCGGGGGGCACACGGGCTGCTTCTCACATCTCCCTGTCCCCCACACACTTTCCCGCGCGCAGGGGAACCGTGCACGGCAGCCGCCAAGAGGGCAGGAGAGAAAACAGGCAGTTAGGGGGAGAACCCAAGGAAGGGGAGCCACCCTGCCCAGAGAAGCGGGAAGGAGGCTGCTTAGAAAGGCCGGCCACAGCGCCTGGTCCCCTGGTCTGCACAGCACGCGCGTCACCCAGTCCCTGCTGGACGTACGTGCGCACCCAGCCGCTGCGCTGCGGAGAAGCCCGACGCGTGGCACTCACGACCGCTGCCGCTTACCCACGCACACCTCCCGCGCCGCCCCAGACTGCACCAAGTCCCAGCTTAGCCCCCATCCGAGGCCGGTGGGACAGGGTCGGAAGGTGGGGGTGCCCGCTGTCTCGGCGCAGGCCACGTGGAAGCCTGGCCTCCTCTAGAGACAGGCACAAAAACCTCAGGTGTGGCCCTAGGCTCCCCCTGCTGTGTCATCTTGTCCCCGCCCAGTGACCTGCCTGGGTTGCTGAGACTGGGGTTCCTGGTTCCCACGAACCCACAGGCTGTAAGGACAGTCACTTCTAAAAGCCTTAGGAAAAAACCCCAGACCCACCAGGCCTAGCTCGCACGCATTCCCTGTGTCCCCATCTCCCACCAGCAAAGCCCACGCGGCACTGCAGTCTTCACCCGTCAGCCCCTGTGACCTCCAGTCTCGGCTCTTGGGACAGACCACTGCCTGCCAGCTTGCAAGGACCCCTGCAAGCTCTCCGCCCCTCCCTGCACAGCAGGCCCTGGATCCTTGGCCCATCCCCTCCCCCCCTTC
>PVKN010039690.1:0-10839 GCA_004027915.1 Capromys pilorides
CTGTATAGCTCAGGCTGGGCTCAAGCTTGTGATCCTTCTGCCTCATTCTGGAGCACTGGAATGGGTAACATATGTTACCATGCCTGGCCATTTTAAATTTTCCATGCTAGCCTGCCCTCAAATTTTTACTTCCTCATGTCTCAGCTTCCATAAAGCTGGGATGAGAGGTGTGTGCTACCATGCTCATCTTCAAGTTTAAACTTTTACTTTCATGTTTAAGGTTTTAGAACTTTTAAAGCTGATGTTTAGAGGTTGAAGTAGAAGGATCACAAGTTTGAGCTCAGCCTAGGCAATTTAGCAATTTGATAAAACCCTGTTTTAAAATTTAAAGAGAATTACAGAGGGCTGAGAATGGAGCTCAATCTCCAATAGGATAATAAATAAATACATAATAAGCAAACATTAAAATGTAAAATCAAGTTGCACCCCTCAGGAGATTATTAAAATACACTTCTAAAAGAGTAGCTTCAGAAAGCTTGACTTCAGGGAGGATATATACTATCTGGTCCTCTCTCTTCCTCCCTCTAGCAGAATCAAGAATTAAGATAAAAGTATACTAACAATGCTGGAGGCTGAGGCAACTTCTTGGGCCCCAGGAGTTCAGAGCTAGGAGTTCAGACAACACAGGGAGATCCTGTGTCTTCAAAAGGCAGTATGGAGGGCAAGAAAGATAGCTCAGCAGAACTAAGTCACTGCCTACGCAAGCGCAGAGACCAGGGTTCAGTCACCGGCACCATATGAGGCACCAGCCCTGCTCCTGGGCACTCTGAGCTGGCCACTGAGATTGGGTGTGGTGGCTCACACCTGTAGTTCCAGCACTGGGGATGCTGAAAACTGGAAGATCACTATGAGTTCCAGCTGCCTTGTACAAAATACATTAAAAAAAAAAAAAAAAAGGTAGCATAGAGTGTATGCATGGAATGTGGAAAAGCAGCTCAGATACCAAAGTATTGTTCTCCATCTCAAGTACTGAGAGGAAGAGGTAATAAGCAGCAGCAAATGTAGTAGGGGAGAAAAGTGTTGGTAACTGATGAGAGATCCCAGAGGGAGCAGAATCCTTTTAGACTTTGAAGTCTACACTAATCAAAAACAAGGTTCAGTTTCACACCTGAACCCTCACCGGTCTCTGTCTAATAAGTCTATAGTACATCTCACTCCCCAGGGAAGCACCATATCCTGGGGGGAGGGGGAAGGAGCAGGAAGCTCCAAGGAGGTGAGGAGTTAGAAAACCACCACTGAGTAGTTAAGGAGAGGTACTAACATAGCCTGTCATTTCTAACTGAGGGCTCAGGAAATAAGGTGACATTTGGGAGTTACTTTTTTTTTTTTTTTTAAGCAGAAACTAAAGATTTAGTGAGAGGCACTTTAAAGAAATAACAGGTATATTTGGTACACAAAATTCAGCATTGTGAATGAGTCAGGTAAGAGCCAAGGGCAAACAGGAAGACCTAAACATGTAAAGACTTAATATTCCATATACCATTCTAAACTATGAAGAAAAAAAATTTAAATTATGAAGAAAAAACATTTTTTAAGCACTGGGGATTGAGCCCATGGTTTTCACTGAATGGTATCTTCATCTTCAACGGTTTCATTCTGATTCAGTGATTCCACAAGACGAATCAAAAGTGGGCACATCTCTAATTCTTTTTTTTTCTTTTGCAGTACTGGGGATAGAACTTGGGAGCTTAAACTTGGTAAGCAGGCACATATGCTGCTGAGCTATCTCCCCAGCCCCTGTGATCTTTTTTGAGGAAGAGGATTATCTTTTTCCTGTTAGATGGTGCCTTGCTTACTTTTCTCTTGTTGCTGGGACAAAATACCTGACACCCAAAATTACGGAAGGAAGGATTTGTTTAGCTCACAGTTAGCACAGGCTTAAGTCCATACTCAGCTGGCTCCAAAGTAGAGTGGCACACAGCAGAAGGCAGCACTTTATGGCAACAGAAAAAAGCAAAGAACAAAGCAAGACACAACGGCTACAGTGGCTAACAAGCCTCTGTCTCTCTTCCTTATATTGTATTCAGGTCGGGTGTAGCACTCGTAACCATAATCCCAGCAATGGATCAGGAATTAAACACAAACTGTAGAAGTCTGCTCGAATGCCTGCATGAGGATTTGGGGGGTGCAACTAAACACAAACCTTAAGAGATGGTGCAGGGCACAAGATAATAAAAACAAAAATACTTGTTTTAAGTTACTTGACCACATTAACTCATTTAATGCATATAAGGGAGCAACGATTAAATAAAAAGGTAAAGAGACAACAAGATTTCATTTCTGAATAAAGAACTGTGACCAAAGGAAGGGCGGAGGCTCTATTAAAAATTTATTGTAACATATGACATGCTAGGCATGGGTAAAATACTACTGTTTTGAGGAGGTTTGTATCCAGGGAGAGGGGGGTAGATGTTCAGGGGATATACATTAGGAACAGTTCTCCTTTGGTAGGTATCTGCAAGGGATGCCTAAGGGGTGCCAGGACCCGAGACGATAACAAATCTTTGGGTCTTCAAGAGAGCACACCTTGCACATCTTCTGTGTGCATTAAATCTTAGAGTACTTATTACAAATAGCTGTTATACTGTAGATGGGAGGATGTAACAAAAAAAACTATCTGTACATACTCAGTTACAGATGCAATCTTTTTCCTACATATTTCTGATCTGTAGTTGGTTGAATCCATAGATGCAACATTTTATACACTAAACCATTTGCTAAAAGGTACAAAGTAGAAAAGGAAAACAAGAGCATTGATTTAAACAGGGTGGTCAATGTAGGGTACAGCTAAGAAAACATATAGGTCGTATTTCAGGAAAAAAACTGTGAGGCAATACAGCAGTACAAACAAACTAGTATAATTGAAAAGTGTAGAGAATAAATTTCAGGGAAAGTAACAGGAGATTCAATCCCCCATTAAGGTCCAGAAGGGCTAAGACTTATTTTTCACTGAGAAGGAAACTAAATATAAAGTTACCAAGGGAATAGACTTGTGAACAGTTACTCAGGGAATTTTTGAATGATCCACACAATAATTGACTAAGAGGCCATATTAATGGTTTTAACCAGGGTGAGAAGCAATAAAAACTGGTCAGGACTCTACATACAGTATTAGGCACATGTAATAAGATAATCTAAAATAACAGTGGAAAGAGAGTAATCAAGGATGATGTCAAGCTTCTTTAAAATGATCTGAAAAGCAAATTTTGCTTTGATCAGACTCTAAACCAGTTTTCTAAAATGAACATACACACACATACGTCCTCCCTTGTGCTGGGGGTTACTTTATTTCATTATTTTTTTTTGGGGGGGGGGGGGATTTAAAGTCTTACTAAACTGCCTAGTCAGGGGCCAGACTCTAAAACCATCTATACCACCTCCCAGAGTACTGAAATTAGAGGTGTGGGGGCCAGCCAGATATCTCAGCAGAATAAAACTGTGCTTGGGCAGATGCAGAGACTGAACTCGTTCCCTTGTGCGCCATGCCATCCCCAACCCCGGGAGTACGCTGAGACAAGACTGGGCATGGTGGTGTGCACCTATAATTTCAGTGCTTAGAAGGCTGAAAAACAGAAGGATCATTATATACCTGATCTGAGTGAGTCCCTGTAGATTCTGTACTAAATACATAAAAATAAACAAAATCCTAAAGGTGTGGGCCGTAGTATCTGGCATACTCTATTTTCAAATTTCAATTTAAAATAACGTGCACAGAATAACTCATTTTATTTATGTAGGATAAAACAATTTAATAAAGCTATGTAGGTACAATAGAAAAAATCTAACCAAAATCAGAAAGAGTGTGTGAGCTGTGCATTGGTTCATGACTTGTACTCCCAGTTTCTTCTGGAGGACTGTCATGAACTTGAGTCCAGTCTAGACTACACAGTGAATTCAAGGCCAGTTTGAACTATACAGTGAGAAACTGTCTCAAAAAAGAAAAAAAACAAAACCTTCAAAATACAAACACCCAATAATAAAACATATTCTTTAAATACTCTAAATGGTGCATTCCACTACTTGGCTATGTCTTTATTAGTACATGTGATACTTCTGATAAGTATGTTGTCAATAAATTAAATAAGGTTTAAGATAAAAAAGTATGTATAATTTGAAGATTTAAGACATGAGTAATTGAAATAAGACTAAATCCAAAATTAGAATCTAGTTTGACTCTTTTTTTTTTTATTTTATAATAAGAGTCTCCTTTGCAACTCAGGCTGGCCATGAATATATTGTGATCCTCCTATATAAGCCTCCCAAGTAATGGGATGCCAGCAGCTACCACACCCAGCCTTCCTGACTTCCACATCAATGTGATTAATAACAAAATTCTGTTAATTTGATTCAAAGAAAATGTTTTTAATGATGTGTAAGGTATTCATAATTTTCTCTACATATTTGAGGCAAAGTTAGAAGATCATATACCTAATTTGAGTAAAAATGAAATCATAGAACAATCAACTTCAGATTGGAGGGGAAGAGAAGAATGGCAAAAAGTATACAGTTTTTGTATATAAAGATTGTTATTACCTTTTCCAGGTCTAACTCCTCTAACAAAATGCTGGCATTCTTGTTGGCTTCAGCAGCCTGTCTGTCTTTGGCTTGTACTATTGACTCCATACAAAGATGACACTTTTTCAGCATCTCCTATAATAAATTAAAGATATTTCTTGCCTCAAAGAACAATTCCCACTTAGTAAGGTTCCCCAAAACATGAAGATCTTCACTAAGGCACTTAAAAATAGGGAATAAAAATCAGTGGCAGAAAATAAAAAGGCGAAAGTATGAATAAAAATAAAATTTAAGCATACGTAAAAATATTCAAAAGCAAAATCTTT
The DNA here is from genome assembly GCA_004027915.1 of Capromys pilorides. NCBI lineage: Eukaryota > Metazoa > Chordata > Mammalia > Rodentia > Capromyidae > Capromys > Capromys pilorides. The sequence continues at coordinate 4,842 of PVKN010039690.1, forward strand.
TGCTATTCACCAAGCCATGCTTTGTAAACTAAAATTACTTTCTCCAAACAGAGCTACAGTGAGTTAGTTAATGCACTAAGAGGAAATGACCAATGTGAATAAAAAATACTTAAAAATTCCCAAATTGTTCAAGATGAGAATGGTGTTTATTAGTCATAGAAGGAAGGCATTGTAGACACACACATACTATCTCTTCAATTGTATTTTAAAAACACACTTTAGAATAGCAAACAAATTTTACAAGGATTTTTAAAAATATTACTTTGCTTCTATCATAGAACGTTTTACTTATCCATAAGGTAAATAAATCTATAAGCTTCTCTTAAATGGAATACGTCATTCACAAACTGCTAATTAAAAATTTGCTGTGTGTACACATGATTGCTCAAATTATGGCTTTTCTTAGCACAAGTGATAAACCAACAAATGGAACCTCCAGCTCACTCAGTAAGATGACCCTGAGGACATACTACCTTATCTGTGATGGTCGCTATGTATCGCATACACTCGGAATCCGAGGGAAACTGATTGACTTCTTTCACCAAATAGCGTACCACCTTCACATGACCCTAAAAGAGTAACAGCAATGTCAGATGAAAAGAGACTCTTCCTACGATTCTGGAGACACACACTGGGCATATGAATATATGAATAAAGATTCAGTTATGCATTTATATTATAAATTAAAAAAATAAAACTTTCCTTTTAACAGGTAAAACCTACATTGTTCATTCGTATCCACCTTTTCCAAAAAGAGCAGAATCATGTGACCTAAAATTCTCAATTACTCTGAATAAAAAACAAAAATCCAAAAATTACTGTAATAGCAGTTGGCAGAGGTGCATCTAAGGACAAAAAGAGAAAAGATAAAATATTCACCTTTCTTTTCTTTGGTAACTCACTACGGATGAGCATACAGTTTCAGTTCTATGTATTCAAAGAGTAATAATACTATATGGTGAGTTCAAGGCTATGTAGTAAGCCCTGTTTCAACAAGGACAAAAGTAACAATTTTATTATTAGCAAAGAGCATAATGAAGAATGTGAAAGAAAATATCCTTTGCAACCGCATTAGCTGTTGTTAAATCATTCACTTGTAGCTCAATATCTAATTTCAAATTCTTTAGGTTTGCTGAACTTTTTACTTACCTAGAGTATTGCTCTTTTGACACCTATAATTTAGCCAGTCTGGATAAAAAGTAACAATAAAGATGAACTCTCTTCCTTTTCGTTCCCATGTTTTAAAATTTTGCTTTAAAACAATAGCTATCTAATGAAAAGTTCAACTGCTACTTGCATTATTCCCTAATGACCTTGCTAACACGTCAAGTCCTTACACTATTTATACAGGACAACTTACAGAATTTGTTAGGACTTGGGCATGAATCTTACTTCCCTCATTAGGCCAGTTTAAAAATTTTAACTATAATTATAGCCAAGTCATGACAGTGCATTTGAGAGGTACAAAAAAATAAATAGGACAAAAAAAGAAAAAAGTATAAAGGATAAACACTGGTCACACTAAAATTATTTATGGGAAAGACAGATGTATGCCACATATTAGAGAAACAACTAAAAATAATCACTAGTTGTGTTAACATAAAGATATTTGTCAAGATGAATGATAAAACGATAATAAAGTCCTGCAGAACTTCAATAACCTAGGAGACTAGAGAATTCAATGCAAGCTTAAATAAGATAGAAATAGTTTGTGTAGAAAAGAAGTTTTAAATTACTTAAAGAATAATGAACTATAAAAAATAAGGAGGGACAAGAAAAGGTCATTCTAAATAAGTACAGAGATTATGTGAGAAAAAAGAAAAAGCTCAACCGAGGAAAAGACAATTGCACATGACAATAACAGTAAAAGAATACCTAAAGGTACAAAACTGTGATGCCTTTAAACACCAAACCAGGTTGGATTTCAAAAAAGGTCAGAGACTGACCTGGTACTAAACTACTCAAAACAGGGAACTAATGGTAAAATGGTTAGAAATACAAACTTGATAATGACATACTTGTTTCAATTAAAGAGGGAGGTAGCCTCTGAGAAAGAAAAGGCTGACTGATGAAGGAAAGAAAAATATGTCACAGTTCAGATTTTCTAGGGAAAAGAGGTAATAAAAAACAAGTCAAGCCAGATGTGGACCAATACACCCATATTCCCAGCATTTGGGAGGCAGAGGCAGGAAGATTGTTACAAATTTGAGGTTAGCCTGGGCTACATAGTGAGTTCAAGGCCAGCCTGAACTGAAATGGTTAAGGCCTTCTCTCAGAACAAACAAAATAATTAGTTAATAATAACAATAATAATAATAATAATAATAATAATAATAAATAAAAGTTAGCTGTGGTGGGGTATACCTATAATCCCTGAGCTCTAGAAGGCTGAATGAAGCAGGAATACAAAATTACAAACTGGAGCCCAGCCTGGAGTCACACTGACATTGGGAGGCCCTGCCTCTCAAATTTAAACAGATAAATAGGATGAAGGATGTACCTCAGTGGGAGAGCCCTGGGTTAAACTATCAGCATTTTGGAGTTGGGGTTAGAAGAAAGCCTCAAGGGGGATGGACAGACAGACATGGGGACAAGAGAACAGTAAGAGAAAAAGGAAGAGATAATATCTTGTATATATTAAAATTTTTCCATTCTGAAATCCATAGGGAGATTTTACCAACATTTCTTCAAATGAAAAAATTCAAAAGGCACGTACCTTTGAAATACAGTTTCTCTATGGTATACCAAATTTTCAGTAATTTAAAATATTAGTAGTGAAGCTATCATTTCTCTTTCCGGGATTTAACAAAGATGAGAATAAAATAAATCTAAGTTACAATTTTCTTTGCAGTGGTCAATAGAATCAAACATTCCATATGCAAGTAGGTCCAAATGGTTACTCTTCATTGGAGTTATATTTGGTGAGATTATAACTATTTGACAATACTACAGAAAAAACTTTTTAGAAATTCATTTAGCTTTAATGTCCAGTGTCAGTAATAGTATAGCTTCTCTGACATATCTATACTTATCCTTCAAGGTTGTTAACAGAGTAAAAATTTGTATATGACTTGCTTTCACCAAAGTTGCCAAATCATAAAATGAGTCTTCAGTGACAATGAGGCATACACTTCCTTTACTAGAGTAAGTGGAAAACATCACATAAATGAGGATCAAAGACCACTACCTTTCTAAATGCTGCCATAAGAGGAGTTATTTTGCGGTTATCTGCTGCGTCTACATCAGCACCTGCTTGTACCAGTAACTGAACCACATCAAGGTGTCCACCATTTGCAGCTAGCCACAATGGAGTGTTCCCCTTCTTGTTACGTACATCAATATGAGCTCCCCTAAAAATGAATGACATAGATAGCACTGTCTTAAATGAAATGGAATGATACCGATAACATAAAAACCCCACAAACTATTAACGTGTAAAAATACTCTATAAAGATGAAAAAAAAAAGTTATTTTTGGTACCAGGAATCAAACTCAGGACCTTGTGCTAGCCATGCAGGTGCTTGAACCACTGAGCTGTATCCCCAACTTGAAAATTATTTTTAATATTCAAGAACTAAAACCTATTTTTTCTCAGAATTATACATATCATTTCCAGCCACCAAATCAAAGTCATATATTTAATATTTGATTTTCTAATTTAAAAAGATCATAATAATTACTTATTTCAAACCCAGAGAAAATGGGTTAAAAGAAATCCCATAGTATCATTACTAATATATTTTTAAAAACCTAGAGATATAAAAAGTATGACATGTCTTATTTATATTCATTTATTTATAGTGTAGTTTTAGAAAAAATAAATTTGAGAATAACATGTAGGTCTAGTATTAGGTGGGTATTAAGTAGTAATGGTAGGCATAGTATTTACTAGTAATAAGAGTGCCAAATATTATTGTTAGGACACCACACAAATGTCTTCAGACTATCAAATAAAAAATTCACAGGGAGACAAACACCACTGGAAACTGGCAGGCAAATTTTAAATGACTATCTTTGATTTGGTTTAACAATGTTTTTTAAACAAATATATTCTCTCTTCTACCACCATCTCCCCTGCCCCCCCAGCCTCTACCACCTGTGTCTCTCTCTGGTACTGGGGATTGAACTCAGGACAAGCAGGAGCTTACGCCACTGAGCTATCTCCTGGGCCCTTCTGTCTAATAATGTTGAATACTTCCAAAACTGTTTCCTAAAATCCTTAATTGCTATAAAGAACTTGAAAAGCAACAAGAAATTCTTGTCTCTTACCAGATTTTAAAGACTTGGAGTATGGTTACTACTTGGCAAATCTCAAATTGTGTGGGGGACATGAATATGGACGACAAAAGCTAAATGTTCAGATACTTTATTATAGCACTGAAAAAGTACATACACAATGATGAATCAAAGTATTCCTTTGGCCACACTGAAACAAATGAGACAATATAACACCTAAATCTCAACGGGTGAGTAATGACAAAAGGGTGTGTGTGTGTGTGTGTGTGTGTGTGTGTGTGTGGCGGGGAGGGGAGTTGTAGTTTATATTAGGAAGCACATTTCATTTTTTAAAATGATACAACTCGTCAGAGAGACTATCAATGCCCACTAACACTTATGTTCACACATGAAGGGTACGAAAATATCTTACCTGCCAATAAGAAGCTCACAGAACTTATAATGGCCTTTATCTGCTGCTATAGTTAAAGCTGTATCTCTTGAGGAAGGAACTGGAGGGGCATTAACATCAGCACCTTTATCCAAAAGAACTCGGCCCACCTCTGCATATCCACCAGAGGCAGCTTCCATTAGTGGTGTGAGGCCAGTCTAAGTGTAGTGGAAAAAAAACAAGTTAACAACAACAACAACAAAAACCCACACAAGGGACAGGAAATAGCTAAAATGTTGGGGAAAAAAAAAGTCTGAAAGAACTATATGGTTTATCTAGTCTTTAGAAAATTTACAACTGAATCTCAGCACTGATACTAGTTTCTCAGAATTATAGCCTAATATTTTTTAAACTTTTAAAATTAATTTTTATAGCCTAATTATTAAAGGCAACTGTAACTAAAATCAATGTTAAGAATCTGAGTAAGATACAAGCATTTAGCATGTAACATTTAGCATGCAATAAAGAAATGTTCTTTTCCTCCTCTTTCAAAACAACTTATCTTTTTCAGACAAAAAGTCATTCATATACATATATATGTGATATATGATATCCGAGACTGGGGATTGAACTCAGGTCCTTGCATTTGTCAAGCAAGCGCTTATTCTACTGAGCTATTTCCACAGCTCCTAAAAAGTCTAATATTAACACCTATAAAAATGTATAATTGAGGGTTTTCATCATACTTGGGGCCAGGGAGATAGCTTAGTGACATACACCTGCCTGGCAAGAACAAAATCCTGAGTTCAATCACCAGTACCAAAAAAAGTTAATACTTGACTGACTTAGACTAACTGCTAGTTTAACATATCCCTAGGAGACAAATATTAAAAAGTGCTACAATAAGCCAGATTAGGATTTTGAGTTTAAGGTAAGCCTGCACTACATAACAACTTTCTAAAAAAACAAAAACAAAACAAGTACTAAAATATTACTATATACTATAAACATTAAAGCAATAAATTAATGAGTACATTCAGATCTTTTTCCTACCTTAGCTCTGTGTTCAACATTTGCTTTTCTATCAAGCAGAAGACTAACCACTTCAGTTCTTCCTTGGAAGCAGGCTAAGGTAAGGGCAGTGTTCCGGTTGGTTTCTATTTGAGCATTTATGTCAGAGCCCATGTCCAACAGGAGCTTGACAGCAGCTGTGTGCCCATTCATTGCTGCCAACATGAGGGGAGAAATGCCCAATTTGCTACCAGTTCTAGGGATTAAGACATGGAGAGAGCAAAAGGAAAAATATAATTTTATACAACGAATGTGAATTATAATGTAGTTTTGATGTAATAGTTGATAGTTTTTAAGTTCTGTCTCAACAGTTTTGATTAA
>PVKN010039691.1:0-10798 GCA_004027915.1 Capromys pilorides
GAATAAAAGTTTCTTGATTTTGGCACAAAGCGAACTATTATATGACTGATCTGTAAATGCTTTCTTCATTTTTATTTTACATTATTTTTTTTGTTATATTCATTTAAGTTTATAAATAACTTATTTACAATGTGCAATCTATTATTAGTCTCATGCTAGGTATTCATTTCAGAAATATTTTTCTAAAATTTACTGTCTATATCTTATATCTTTCATAGTTCAGTATTTGTCTACAATTTTTAATATGTTGTATAATTATTAATTTTTAATAAAGTTAATTTTAAAAAAGAATCACACAATAAGGATGCAGGCTCCCTTGTGCTCTTGCACTCTGCTTGGCTCCAGCTGCCTGCCATGGCTGCTGATGTCTTGTACACATACATTCTTTAAACTGGGAACTTCACCTGTGAGAATTTCCCATGGGCCCCCCAAGCAGGCTGATGAGTGATACAACTACACTAGTCAGGCCAAAATGAAGAATCACAGCTCTGTGTTACCCATCACAGATCCCATGCCTGCTTCATATTCTGTCTCCTGAAACCTACTTCCATTACTCATCAGACAGACACTCACAGGGATAATCTGGGGAAATTTTTGTGAAAGATGTGGCCATGGTCAGAAAAGAACACTTGTGCTGAAGAGATCGCTGACCATTAGCTATGTCAGAGCTGCCCAGGAATTGCTAAGGGACTCTGACCTGGGGGCTTCCTCAGTTTTCAAAGCAATGCCCTTCTGCCTGAATTGATTCTTTTGCTGTACCTCACACACACACATGCAGCAGGATACTATCGAAATGCAGATTGAATGGCAGGAAATCATAGATAGGACACTTTCCTGCTGAGTTTTATTCTTAAGTAGGAGGAAAGGATTTTAATCAAAGATCACTTGAGAAAATAAAAATTATAACTGCCCTAAGGAAATACTATAAAGATGAGATCCACAGTGCTACAGAGTCCATAATAGGGGCAATAAACCTTTCCCTAAGAGGTAAGGTAAAGCAGGAAGCTAGAGCACAAAGTGGGAGCACACACAGGAAAGTGTCCATCTGTTGTAGGAAGAAGAGTAAGAAACCTTCAAGGAGAGACCATGATGTGAGGAACACTACACAGAAGCTGGAATCACTGGAATCTAGGCAAGGCAAGGAAAGTGGGAATAGTTTCCAGTCCCCCCAGGTTTCATGGAAGTCATTTCCACGGCTTCCACTCAAGCCCTGCCCCCACCAAGCTCTTGTGGACAAGAAGAGTCCACAGTCACATGGCATGACCCTGCAGTGGCCAGCACTAGTAAATACAGCAGGGGAAGGCATAGCTGCAGTGCTAAAGTGGATTGCAGGCTCCAAAGACAAAGGCGAGTGGACTCACAAGCCAAGAATCCCCTTCCAGCTCACAGATGCCAGGAGGATGGCCAGACCTGAGCCCAAGAGAGGCAAATGTGATAGAACAAAGAGCTGGCTGGTGCTTCTTGAGGTGAGGAACCAGAAAGGTGGAAAATGCACAAGCTAGAGACAGCCAGAAAGGCATGTATGGGGCACAGACAGGGGACAACATGTAGTATCTGTGCCTCGAAGATTGTCATAAGATGAGATGGGTGATAGGCAGGAGCCCCAATGACACAGCCTTGATCACAGCCTGAAGTCAGTGGGAGCTGAGAAGGTTCTGGAAGAGGAAAGTGATGAACAGTCAGATCCATGTGGCAGCAGAGGGGACACAGGGAACACTCAGGAACTTGGCAGGGAGGCCTGGGAAGCCCTGTGAGGCTGCAACATGCATGGCCTGTGGTGTGCACTCTAGAGTACTCGAGAGCATGGACAAACAGCCATAAAATCTATCATATCACTCTGTTAATGTCCCACAGGTCAGTTGTCACCTCCCTTGTGGGACATTGGGTTCTCAGAACAGGTGCATGTCAGTTTCTGGCCTATAAGAAGGCTCTCAACATATCTGCAGGAATTCCCAGCTTCCTGAGGCCTCACCCTAAGCAACAGATATGCCTCTAGCCAAGGGGCGGAAGACCTGAAGCCCAGGCAGACAGCAGGGCCCAGGGACAGGAGTCTGGTCACTTCCTGGGAGCAATGCAGTCATGGTGCAAGTTTCACAGGCACAGATCTATGTCTGGGAGAGGTGCTGTGCCTGCTTCATGGAAAAGCCATGGAAGGCGAGGATATGGGCCTTCAACATGTCACAGAGCTGCCAAGTAGCAACGCTGGGTGACAAATCAAGATCTTTGTTGCATCCCCAAGGTCAAGTGATGTGGACATGGGAAGGTAAGAAGTGTAAAGGCTCTGGAATTGGACCACAAGGACTTCCCATTTCGCTTTCTTCAGGCAGAACATGCAGGCACTGTTCCACATACTTCACAGAATCATCATGAAATGAATAAATTTGTAAGTATTTCTTTCCAAGCTTACAGTTCTCTGTAAACTTTATTATCTCAATAGAGCACTTACAGGAGGAGACCTATGGCTGCCTGCTGCCACACACTAGCCTGGATTTTATGAACAGTTTTGGTCTGACTACTGCTGAGGCAGCTGCAGTTCTGTAGTATCATCTGGAGGGGGAAAAAGACTTTAATAAAAACTCTTTGCTTTAAAATGCTGGAAAGTAAAATGCTAATGTAACTGATTAAAAGCAATGTGCCTCATAAGCAGGCATGGTGGCACACATCTATAATCCCAGCACTCAGAAGGCTAGGGCAGGAAGAATGCCTCAAGTTCCATGCCAGAGTGGGCTATATAGTGAGTTGGAGGCCAGCCTAGAATACATATCTGGAACTTGTCTCAAAAGATGTTCTGGCAGGAAGTATAGCTCAGTGGAAGAGGTGCCTGCTTAGCATTCACAATGACTTGGGCATAAGCTGGGACAGCTTGGGACAAGCTGGGTTCAAGTTAAGGATACATTCTCTATCAGTTCAGGGGCTTTCTTTTCTCAGCTCTGATGTATTTGTGAAAATCATTCTACCTGCATTGTCAACTTTGAGAACAAAGAAAGGCAGTTCTAAAACACGCTGGTGGAGCTGAGAAAATCCACCTGAGTTTCAATTTTATAGTGATCTATGGTAACATGAACTTTCTTTTACCCGGTAATAAACACTCAAAGTCTCTCTGACCTTTGTCCTTTGACCTTGGAAGAAGTCACTGTAGTGTTTAAGCAGAGAAACCAGCACCACATCATCCTCATACTTGATTAAGAAGTATGGCAGGGCCGAGACTCCTTCTGTTTGGCAGAGACCATCATATGCTTGCTCAAGGGCATGGATCTGCACACAGAAGGTAAGGAGTTATTCTCTAGATAATTATACAAGTCCTTCGAAGTAAAAACTGACATGAAATGACAGGTACCTTAAAGCTGAAAAGATTGTAAATGACCAATCACCACTGCTATCCTTTTGCAACAAATAAAGAGAAGCGCCACCTACTAACACCGCTTAGTTTTTCTAGAACTCTTCCTAGGTACCTGTCTTAGAGATGCACCTGTCTCTCTTTGGCATAACACACAACTACTCCTGAACATTCAACCCAATTTTATCTGATATATATATTTCTACTTATTTATTTGGTACAGGGTCTCGCTGTGCAGTGCGCCATGTAGTACCAGTAATTGAACCTGGGTCATTGAGCTTGCCAGGCAGGTGCTTAGACCACAGAGCTATCTCCCTAGGCCCTGAACCTTGTGTTCTGATACCTGTTTTGGTGAAAACCTTTGATCCAAAGCCACTGGCTCCTGAATAAGAGGTATGCTCTCTGGAAGGCAAAGGGCAGGACAGCAAAACCAATAGTAGAAGTGATACTTCTTTAGATCCTAGAATAAAAAATATAACATGGGACATGAGAACCTCACCAATGATTAAGTTGACAAGTATCTATTCATGTAACCTCTCAGTCAGTGAAGAGATAGATAGAAGTTGATGAACACAAAATATGTTCAGCTTGTTAAATCGTCAGATCTCCAACAGAAATTGACAGAATACAGAGCTTCCATCTTAATCACCGCATACCCCAACATCTCACACACTGATGATATAATGATAACCATAACTTACTATGCAATACTTGCTAATAGAAGATATGTACCAAGTCATTGATGTTGTCATTGTCATGCTTTACATAGCACAACCACCCTGGGGTTAGTTATAATCATCCCACTTACAGAGAGAAAACTAACCCTTAGGAAAAGAGAAGGAAATTAATATGCACTAATAAAAATAACTGAACAGGAGAAAGGAAAGGATGGACTTAAACACCAAAAACAAAAAGATAGGAGAAGGGAGCAAAACTCTACTTACAAAGTGCCTGCTTTTTCCCTCAGTACTGTCTGACCAATGTAGCATTCCACCTCGGAGACATGGCCTGACAGTCCATCTTCTTCACAATCAAACAAACTAAGCACACAGCTGAGGAAGCACTGCTGCTCACACACCTCTACCTCCCTAACACAGCCCTTTTTGGAACACTTGGGACCAGAGACGTTTTGGAGCCTGGATTTTTTTCAGATTTTGGAATATTTGCATGAGATATTGTGGAAAGGAGACACAAATCTACACACGACTGTCTTAATTACTTTTCTTTGTGTTATTGCTGAGGCAAAATACCCAGCACTCAGAATTAAGGAAAGGTTTATTTAGCTCAGTTTGTGGAGGTTTCAGTAATAAGCTGCTTCCAAGGCAGAGTGGTATAGCTGAGGGGCAACAGTTCAAGGCAGCAGAATACAGCAAAAGCAACAAAAACAAAATGAGGGGAAGAGCAAGCCTCTTCTCCTCCCTTATACTGTATGCAGGCCACCTGCCCTCAGGTGGGTGCAGCACTCACACCAACTCTGTGTCCTCCTCTTCCACAGGAACAGGATGTTTAAGAAGTGAGGACCCTGGTCCCCTGCTGAGTCACTTAGTTATACTTTTGAATCTCTTAAACTGGCACAATGAACAACATCTTAGAGCAGTAAGAACAGGCCCTTATACCCCAGGATATAAACTGCTGAGTTACTTACTTAAAGCTTTTAAACTGTTCAATTGGCACAGTTTATCAACTATTACAATGACATTCATTCATATCTTACTTATAACTCCTCTGAAGGTAATTTAATAAAATATTTTTAAGACACTTACACTTCAACTTCTCCTATTTTTATTTTTATTTTTTTGTATTTTAGGGAAGGTTCTGTTCAGGGTCTCACTACTAGTTCAGACTCATAGTGATCCACCTGTTTACAGCCTCCCAAGAGCTGGGATCACAGGTGCATGGCACTATGCCCAGTCTCAGTATGCCCCAGAGGCATGGCTGGCACAGCAGACCTGGGGATTGAACCCGGGCCCCTGTGTCTGCTTGCAAGTGCTTTAATTCGCTGAGCTATTTGGCCAGCCCTCAACTGCAACTTCTTATATGAGACCAGGTATGGAATTTTTCAGTTTTTCAAAGCTATTCAAAAATCTTTAGAATCTGGAGCATTTCCAAATTGAGATTTTCAGACTAGAAATTCCCAGACTCTGTAATGCTGCCATCCTAAACAAAACCTAGCAAAACCCAAATTGATGATTCTTAAGCAGTTGCTCTGTGCCAGGCACAACATGGGACACCCTCATGATAAGATGAATAGGTCACAGCCTTGGGCACTGAGCAGTGCTTCCCACATGAGGAGCCTGTCAGAAAGACTGAGGGTCACAGGTGTCAAGCACAAGCAACTTATCAATGACATAAGAAGTGACATTTTCCTGAGTACAGCCACCCTTACCCCAGGGAAGTATGCAAGGGACAGGATTTGGGCATCTTCCTCCACACTGCAGGCTGAGGGCTCTTGGCTCTGAATTACCACAACGATTAGGGCCTCACTCACTCATGTCATGGAACCCAGCCTTCTGTGGGCACAGGCCATCACATGCTTGTTCCTTACCAACCTGTGGGCAATGCTCCAGAAATAGTTAACATACCTTCTTCAATCTTACTAAGAATAAGGAATAAAAACTGAAGGGCTGTTAAACAATCTTTTTTTTTTTTTTTTTTGAGACAAGATTTTTCTAGTAGTTCAGGCTGGCCTTGAACTTGCAGTGATCCTCCTGCCTCGGCCTCCCGAGTGTTTGGACTATAGGCATGCATCACCATGCCTAGCTAAATGACTATTTCATTGTCATATACTTCACCTATCTTAAAATTCACTTAGTTAAATTGTATATTTTCATTACCCCAAAGAATGCTGAAGCTGTCAGCAAAGCTACCTTTCTTTACTCTTCCTCAATCCATAGCAATCACTAATCTATTATCTGTCACCATGGATTTCCCTGTTCTAACTCTTTCACGGAAGTGTAATCACATTTGATGACTTTTTAAAATACAACTTTTAATATAAACAATTTTCAGAAGAGAAAATCTAGCAGTTTCTAATCTGTAACTTGACCACTAGCTGATCAAATAGAAAAAATTCCCTTTTCACAATGTCAAAACAAACACAAAATTGAAATTAACGGAATACCTTGTTCTTAGAGGCCTAAAAACCACAGAAAGGAAAGAGAAAGTGCTCCAGAGAGGATTCACTCTTCTTTGTACTGAAATAATTTGTCACAGGTGATCTTTAGCAAAAGGTTAAACAAATCAAGGTGAAGGACCCCACACTCTAAGGAGCTTTATCAGGTCATCTTCAAAAGTCAAAAGGCTCAAATTTCTTAGGAATTTTTCAGGACACAAAGGATCTCAATTACATTTCACATAAAGCCCTTTGTGTCTGAAGATTTGAAAAGAGAGTTTAAAATTTTTGTAAAGCCAGGCTAAGAATGCTTTATAAATAGGGCAACAAGGCCAATATACTCTAGGCAACAGTTTAAAACTTAAAGATCTAATATTATTTTTCTGACTAAACATAAATTGTCAATTATGTTCTACTAACAAGAATTCAAAGAGGGGAATTGGGGAGGGCTGATGCTCAATTCACAAAACCATAAATCTTTAGCAATATCAAAATTTATCCTAGCAGATAATCAATATATTACACAGATTTACACCCAAATGCTCCATGCCAAGTTGCACCTAGAAATCAATCTGTGCCATGGTGTTCAGTGTGAGCTCCATCTACCCTCCTGGGCATGGAGAAAACAGGGGAGGAAGAAGGACAAGATCAGGGACTGGGAAGATAGCTCAGCAGTTTAATGCCTGTGTGGCAAATGCAAATAGCTGGGTTTGATCCCCGGTATCACATGCTGTGCTGGCCCCAGAATACTGGGCAAGTGGTGCCAGCAACTGAAATTGGGCATGGTGGTGCATGACTGTAATCCAAGCACTGGAGAGGCTGAGACAAGAGGATCACTAAGAGTCCAAGTTGTGTAGCGAGACCCTGCTCTAAATAAATTAATACAGGTTAAAAAAAAAAAAAAAAAAAAAAAAAACGAAACACTTGAAAAGAAAGATAAGACTTATAACTATAATAATAATGTATGAAAGAGGCTTAACATACAAAGCTGACAAAACTGTGGTGAAGGGGCTAGGGAGATAGCCAGCTCAGCAGTATAAGTATCTGCCTGGTAAGCACAAGGTCCTGAGTTTGATCACAGTACCAAAAAAATTGAGTACAAAACTGTGGTGAAAAAACACTTACATGCCAATGTTAGTATGCCTATAGGCCCTTCCAGAGAACTTATAAATAAAAGAAGCAGGAAACATATCACTGTGGCTAATAGTGCTCACTGCACCATTTTCTATAATCAGGAATACCCAAAACATGCAACATGATGGAACAGAACACCACCATCAATGTACATTCAAAGGACAAGTCAGTTTGACGTGCGCGCGTGCACACACACACACACACACACACACACACACATGAATGTATATGAATATCCTTTGACTTATGCTGGGATTATAGCCAGATAAATCTACTGTGAATTGAAAACATTGCATAAAAAGTATATTATGTACAGGTATAAATCCCTATGATGAACATTATGTTTACCTAAAACATATCAATAAAATAAAATTAAAAACAAAATGATATCCACCAAGCATCACAGCTGAGCTTCAGCTGCCTCAGTGTGTTTAGAACATTTTATGTCAGGCTACACTGGCAAAATCATGTCACCCAGAGCTTCTTATAGTCAAGGGTTATGTCTCGTGAAATTTACCAAATATTATCCTGAAAGTGAAGAATGAAGTAGCTCTATGGATATGCCCTCATGCTAACAAGAGACTGGAAATCCTGAGCTAAACTTCAACTGGGGATTGTCTACGCACATAAGTGTGTGTGTGTGTGTGTGTGTGTGTGTGTGTGTGTGTGAGAGAGAGAGAGAGAGAGAGAGAGAGAGAGAGAGAAACACTTATCAAAATTGAGATTATCTATATTATTTTCAGGTACCATATATGATAAATGGGTCAATTCTCCAAAAAGACATAATTCTTAAAAGTGTGTGCACCTTAATAACAGTATTATAATAATTAAGGTAAAAATCAAAAGAAAATTGAATACTCATTTATGAAAAAAAAAACTAGCAAACTAGAATTAGGAACTTCTTTTCTTTGACAAAGACTATCTGCAAAAAAAAAAATTTACAGCTATGCTAAAGTTAGGAATAGACAAGGAAGCTGTTTTAGAGTTACTCTTCAACACTGTATTAGAAGTCTTAGGTAATGAAATAAAACAAGGGAATATACAGCTATACTGACTGTGTTGCTACTGAGGGGTGGGAAGCCCTTAAGAGCCAGGGTGAAAGGAAATGAGGTCACTGGGAGCATGGCCTCCCATTGGACACTGGGATCCAGCCTATCCTGTCTCTGTCTCTCTCTCTGCACTTCCCAGCAGCCACGAGAAGAGCAGCTCCTCTATCAGAAGTCCCTCCTACTATGATGTGCTGAGCTGTTAGAAGGCATTGGTAAAAGGCAAAAAAGATTTATATGATCTGAAGAGACACCAGAGTTGTTAGAAAGCATTGGGGCCAAACACCATGAATTAGAACCTCTGAAGTCATGAGCCAGATAAGCCTTTCCTCCTCGGAAGTCGTTACTTTAGGATTTTTCAACAGTGACAGACAGCTGGCCAACACAATGGGTCTAACAACTTCACCCTGCAGGAGTGTACTCAACAAAGACTTCAGCCCAACTTTACAATATCCTGAGAAACAGGAGCTGGCTGCCTGTGTCATAGAAACCATGCTACTACTGCCAATCTGACCAGGAAAGATGAATGCATTTTGCACTATTAGCAGATGCCAGCACTATCTGGCCACTCATCAAAGAAGCTGGTTTATAACAACTATGAACAGTAATGCGAGGGAAGAGCTGGAGGGAAGAGAACATGCTGTCCTGCTGCTGGTCCATATGGGACCTCACCAGTTTCCGTGTAAAAGGGCACATATTACTTACTGCAAATGTCAGGAGCAAGAACTTGTTGAGAAGCACGGGGTTTTCAAGAGCAGCGCCCGACTTGATGGACTCCCAGATCTGCCAGAATAAAGAAAAGCATCAAGTCAAGTTGCTGGCATCTCCAGGCATCTCACTGCCAGGGAAAGCATGGACCTGAGGGGCACTGTGGTCTTACTCCTCCAGACTGGCACTGTCTATACTGTACCACCAATGGCAAGGCTCCTCTGCCAGGTAGCTCCCCCTTGCCCGAGTCCCAAAGGAGCCCTGCACAGCCTCCCCACAGGCCTTCAGCCACTCTCCTGCCTTTGTGTTTATTATCTCCTTCCTGCACACAGTACCAGGGTTGCAGAAGTGAGCAGCAGGATCCCTACCTGAGGAAGCACCAAGTCCAGGGACAGACCAGGCCTGCATGTACAGGTTCAGGCCTGCCACTGTGGAAGCAGATAGGATTCGCAGGAAGAACCTCAGCCCTGGCTAGGAGAGGGGCATGGAATTGAAGAGGGGTTCCAGTAGGGATCCCAGCTACACAGAGGTGATTTCTTAAAGCTTTACTTAGGATTCTCTTTCCCTGAGAGAAGAAGGAGAATAAAATGCAAGTTTGTATTTTAGTCAACAGCAGGAGCTGCAGAGCTCAAGAGGTTTTACCGCTAAAATTTGTTGCTAAAACACTGTTGCTAAGCAGGACAAAACAGTTGTGCCATACATGAACCATTTGCTAAGCACAAGTGTTTGAGAAGGAAGCAGAGAGAAAGAAGGAAGTCCCTGCTCCTGACATCATGCTCTGAGAGGCTAAGCCCAGGAAAAGTAGCCTGTGGGGTAGAGGAGCTGCAGGAGAGGCCTGAGCTTCCTCGAGGGCTTGGGGGTCCTGGGGGTGGCAACTTGCATTTCTCCGCCATGAATCAAGATCTGACCCAACTGTCTGGAGTCTCCCTTTAGGTCTGCAGACAATGCAGGAGGCCCAGAGCCAGGCAGGCCATTGGCAAGCTGGGCCATGAGCTGTGTCTACTGCAGGAGCAAGAGAGGAGTCTGCCTTGAGACCCTTGCAGCCACATAAACAGGATTCTTGTTGTTCTCCATTTGGTATTATTATTAATTTAGTACGGTATTTACAGAAAGTCTTTTGATAAGTGACACATAATTGTACGCATTTATGTAACACAATGTAATAATTCAATGCATCCATACAATATCTAAAGAACATATCAGGGTAATTAGTATCTCTTTAGATTCCCCTCTAGTTTGAGATACACAATAAATTATTGTACACTAGTTACCACACTGTGCTACAGGATACTAGAACTCATTCCTCCTATCTCTAAGCTTGGGTCTTTGCTATCCATCCTGTCTCTAGCCTCTCCCACCTCCTCTTCCCACTTCTGGTGACCACAACTATTCTCCATTTCTCTGAGACCAACTTTTCTAGCTTCCACAGATGAATGAGAACAGGCAACACTTATCTTTCAG
>PVKN010039692.1:0-10852 GCA_004027915.1 Capromys pilorides
CACCTCATTTCTTTCCTATTCCACCTCTTCCTGTCGATGGCCTTCACAGGCACCTGACAAAGCCGGAGCACCAGGAGAGGAGCCTCCCTTCTTGGTTCGCTTGTCCATTTTCATTAAACTGCTTTGTTTTTTTTTAAAGAAAAATTGGCTTGTAATTCCAAGAGGTTCATTAAGCTTCCCCAGGGAATCGGCTTCAAAGAGTGGATGGAGGTGGGAGTGGGTTGGGACAGGTGCAGCTGAAAGATAGAGGACAGGGACGGGAGACAGCAGCCATGGGCCCTTGTACCAGCCCCTGGGTGCACCCAGCCTCACCCCAGCCTGCTGGCTTTCCTTCAGTGGCTCCATATTTTCAGCAGCTCTGGAAGTCCTTCCCTGAATTCCAGGTGAGAGGCGTCCAGAGAAGGGAGAAGCCAGGCCAGCACGCATGCCTTTGCCTGTGTGTTCCCAGAAGCCTCTTGATGGTCAACACCACTCTTTGCCTTCACAAAGTTCAGGTGCCCTAATTTGCCCTAACTCTCTCTTTACTAAAGTTCATTTATCAGTAACACTGAACAACAACACGGGATTAAGCACCCTGGCCGCTGCTGATGTTTGAGACACGCTTTGCTCTCGGGCCTCTGCTGTTCCGAGGGGAGCTTCATTAAAGTTGTCCCCACTCCCAGACAGCATGTCACCCCTGTGTCAGCACAGGGGTCTACCAAGGGGACCACAGCTGGCTCTGAGGACCAGGAGCAAGGCCACATCCTGCGATTCCTGTAATCATGCTTCACACTCTGTGGGTGACACTTTGTGTCTCATTACAGAACACGGTTCCATGTCAGTGGCTGTGTCTATTTCATTTTCCTAGGTGCACTCTCACGGGGCTTTTCCTCCCCCACTGTTGGATACCAAGGATCTCTTCAGGGACTCTGCAGAACCAAGGGGACAACTGCAGCGACGCCTGCTTCAGGGGGTGCCATCCCAAGGAGGCAGGAGTGGGGTCTCTTGGTGGCAGGGGTGCAGAATGTGGGTGCAGGCACAAGGCCGCATGACTGCGCTCCCCACGGCCAGAGACCTCGAACACCAGGATGCCAGCTGACGTAATTTTAAACGGCACAAACGTCACCGTGGGCACTCACGGAGCCACGCGCCATGATTTCTGTGTTCTTCTTATCCCGCCTTTGAGGACTTGGAGAGTCTTTGACCAGAGAGATTTTTAAAAGTGATAAACAAGACAAGCAGCATGAGCACGTGCTCCCGCGTGCCGACTGGCACTGCCTTT
Source organism: Capromys pilorides (assembly GCA_004027915.1). NCBI lineage: Eukaryota > Metazoa > Chordata > Mammalia > Rodentia > Capromyidae > Capromys > Capromys pilorides. The sequence goes on from PVKN010039692.1 coordinate 1,262, forward strand.
CTCACAAATTAACAAAAGCACGCTTTACACAACTCTTTATGCTCTGATCTGGAAAACGTTTGCTCTTTAGTGGCTTCTGTGCGCCTAAAGAGGTGGTGGAGTGGGGCTTTGTTTAGTTTTAAATTTCATCTTTTTGTACTCAGTGGAAATTTTCCTGTCTGATGCAGCTCTGTTCAGAAACTGAGTAATTATTCCACCTCTACATAAAATTCCAGAATAGATGGCCCATTCTAGAATAGGGAAATCCAATCCATTCCTTATTCAAAAAGTTTCTGGGTATCTATGCTACAGCACATTTAACATGGCTACATAATTGTTTATAATAACATAGTTTCATGCGAAAAAGAAATATTTGTCACATGTGCTGCCTCCTGAGTTCCCGCATGAGCCTCTGTGTCCCTCTCTCGTCTATGTAGGTACACACACGTGCGTGCACGTGAGCACAGGAGCACGTGTGTATGCGCACAAACGCACACAGGCACGCACAGTCTCAATTTTGTGACTCAGAGCCTGCTAAAACAGCGTTCACCAGCAGATGGCGCTAGGCGCACTCTTTGAGGCCAGCCTGGAGGACACAAACGCCAGGTATGCTCCCTTAGAGTCCACCTTCAGCGTGACGGGGCCCCACCAAGCCTTATTTTATTTATTTATTTTTTTTGTGGAACCGGGGTTTGAACTCACGACCTTGCCTTGCCAGGCAGGCACTTGTGCCACGGAGCTATCTCCCCAGACCACCAAGCTTTGGAATCCTCCAGGCCTTAGGCTGATCTGCTAAACAACTTTGTGGTCATTCACAGACTCTCCCTCATGCACATCACTCCCTGCATACAGCTCACCCGCCCAGTCAAAGAAACAAAGCCTGACATCATCCCCAACCTGGGAGAGGACCAGGAGCCCAGATTCCTGCAGTGCGACAAAAACTCGAGAACTTGGCTGCCTAAAAAGACAGCCACCGTTGCTTTGCTTTCTGGTAGCTGGGCGCGTGGTCTGAGGAAGGCAAAACTGCTGTTCTTGACAAGGTTTGCGATCTGCGGCCCAGATGCTCCGCTCTTTGAGCAGATGTTTTCCTGTCTCTGGGACAGGAATTTTACAGAAAACAGTGCACGTATGTGCATGCGTGCGTGTGTGTGCCAGCGAGGACCACAGTTGCAGAGAGCTCTGCCTGGCAGAGACGGCACTGTGGCGCACGGATCTGGAGCAGCACTGTCCCCCACCCGCACCCCGGGTGTTCCCCCACCACACGAAGAGCGCTTGCTCCGCACGTAACACTTCACCATTCTCTAAGCATCCTCGGTGTCTGTAGGCAGCTGCACCCCAGCCCCCCGAGTGGCCAGTCCCCAGCATGGCCGTACCCACAGCTCACCATCGTTGTGCCGTGGGTTGAGCTTTTCACGCTCCACTCTAGACCGGTCTTGTTAATCGAGGACCCCACCCCATGCTGGTCTCTACCCTGGCCATGCATCGGGGAAGCTGTGGGCCAACCTCTAAAGGTGCTTGCCGGTGGTCTTAACCTTAATAGGTTCAGTTGTTGGATTTCTAAAAAAGCCCCAGGAAGTGGGTGGAGCGGCCCCCAGCGCTCTGTGGCCTCGAGAGCATCACACACTCCATCCCAGCATAGCGTGTAAGTTCTCCTTATGCATGCATCCCTAGACTGCGTGCAGTGCTGTCACTCTACAGGCCTATCACCGCCGAGGCGCATTAGCATCTGTGGCAAATTATATTAGCAAGAGTAACAGAAGGGGAGCGAGACACAAGTGCTCAGTCCCCGTAGAGCAAGCGCATCCTCCAGCTCCCAAGGAAGGGGCCAGGCTCCAAGCCCTGGGTGTCATCCACCCAGGGGCTCTGCACACCACATTAAGGTGACCCTCAGCCTGGCAATCCAAAGGCAGAGCCGGGGGCCTGGCAGCCTCTTTGGGGAATGAACCACGATTCTGAAAGTTCCAGTCAGGTGCCACTCAAACCAGAGCCCAGTGATTTTCTTTAAGACATGTATGGACTTTGGCACCAAACTGGGCTTCAGGCGGGGCAGTTGCTCCCAGAACGACAAACTACAGCACATGGAGCCCTCATCGAGGGCAGGTACAGAAGGCCTCAGGCTGTTGCCACCTGACTGCAGAAGAACTTGCTATTAGGACACCTTTGAAAGCTGAGGAAACACTTTTCAGTGTGGCTGCGCAGGTCCTCCTGGGTTGGCCGTGCACACTGGCTAAACTGGGCTCATGCTGTATCTGACATTTCCTAAGCTACCTTGGGCCTGATCTAAGGGACACTGAGACTCGCAAGAAGTGGAGGGGGTAGGGAGATTGCCCAGAGGCGTAGGTTGAGGACCCAGGTTCAATCCCTGCTACCACACGCCAAGCCAACCCCAGAACCCTAGCGTACTCGGCAGGTAGGAAACCAGGCGTGATGGCACGTGCCTGTAACCCCGGCACTGGGGAGGACAGAAAGTGCAGGCTTATTTGCTTAGCTTGAGTCTCAAAAATAAAACAAACACACAAAAAGAAGTAGAAAGCGCTTCAGGCCAGATGCCCAGAGAGGGAGCCCAGCAGGCCAGGTGAGAACCAGGGCATGGCAGGAGAGAGGGGGGTGGCGCAGTACGGTGTACGCTTTACCAGAGTGTTTATCAGAAGACACCGAGGTGGACAGAGGTATGGCAGTGAAGGCAACACAGTTCTCTCTGGTTCCTCTGCCCGGGGTCACAAGTGCACCTTGCCCTGGAGTACCCGCATCCAGGGAGGCAGGCAGGACAGAGGAGGCCGGGTTCTGGGAGGGAGGAGGAATCGCTTCGCTCCCTGACCCTCCTGGTGGGGAGAGAGGTTCACCGGCCACCAGAGGCTAGCGGGGCGGTTCGTGTTTGTGCCTTGGCAACGAGATGCTTAGAATACTTTCCCAGCATGTTCTGATCTTGCATATCTAAGTGGAGCCTTTTGGCTAAGGTTACACGTTGTCAGGAGAGATCCCGGAGCAGGGAAGAGAACTCACTCTCCCCTGGAACAGGGGTGTGGCTGCCACTCTGCGCAGCGCGGCTGCCGCCGCCAGCTTCAGTGACACTGTTGAAACACTGAGTGGTGATCTCAGTTTACTCACGGTCAAGGAGACAGGAATCCTGGGCCAGGAGCTGTCAGAGGCGGAGAAGTTCAGAAGCAGAAACTCGCTTCTGGGCGAGGAGTCCCGGGGCCTTAGCTGGTGCTCTTCCCAGCTACCTTCCTTTAGACCAAAACCTTTTCAAAACTTCTGTACCTTCTAAGCTTCTTTATGCTGGGCGATGGTGTGGTGTCCAGAAAACTCCGCCAGGGCTCTGCCAGCGCCCGCTGTGTCTCTGCCCGATGTTTCCATGATTTATGCTTTCGGTCCTAAGTTTACTTGGCCAAGTGTAGTTAAAGGGTTGGCCACCCTATTGTACTTACAGCCCAACAGATTTTTTTTTTTTTTTAACAGAAATTAAACATAACAGACTAAGAGAAAAAAATGAGGGAGAGATGGTGGGGTAAAAGAGAACCCACCTTATTGAGCGCAGTTTTAGAACAGCTGAGGAAGGTACAGATGGCTGCTGGTCTTCACGCAGCATTAAAATGGAAGTAGGAGAGGCCGGCCCCGCGGGACAACCTGGCTGAAGCATTCAGTAAAGTCAAAAAATTAGGGAGTGGAAGATCGCGGAGAGGGAACCGGTGAAGTCGAGACAGGATATAATTAAGGCTTGAAAAGGATTGCAACAGAGGCAGGGTCAGGCGAAGGACAACCCGTGGTCATGTTTTATAAGCAGTGATAAGAGGAGAGACGGCAAAGGAGATAGCGGATAAAAATAAAGTTCAAGACCGAGGTTCATTATAGGCCTGCAGCCTCAGAACCAGCACAGTTCTGACATCAGTGAAAGGACAATAAAGGCAGGGACCTGGGGGCCTGCTCGGGGTCCCCACCATCACCCCGAGCAGCGGGCGACAGAAGCCGGAGGGAAGAAGAGGAGGAAACCGGACTCCTGCTCTGGAGAAGACCTCCGGTGGGAAGTAGCCTGCAGTTGGCAGGAAGCCGCGGGAGCCCCGGGAGAGGCCAGGCAAGCGCAGAGAGGACGCGAGGGTGGCCGCGCTGTGGTGGCTGCCAAGGGTCCCGATCCATCCCTGGGGGGCCTGGGTGACGCAGCCCAGCGCCACAGAAATGCAAGAAGCCCCCTTCTAGAACGCAGCCCCGCGGCGCACAGCCAGGGCTCCCTTGCTGTTGAAGCACTTCTCAGAGGATCAAAGGCACAGCAGCACGGAAGCCCGCGGAAGCCGCGAGAACCCTGCGAGGCGCCGAGTTATCCCGGCAACAGACAGCGCGATGTTCTTCCTCTCTCCAAGTAAGATGGCGAAACAAGGCAGGACTTCTTGCGAACCTCGAGGCTCGTCTGGTCCTGCTCTACTGCATGCTCGGAAAGCTGTAGATATTTCTGTGTAGCCGGAGCCATGGAGGTGTCCAGAGCTGAGTTCCGAGGACTTGGACGGCAAGTCCGAGGGCACGAGGGCAGCGCGCACGCTGTGAGCTAGAGCTAGGTCTACGTTTTGCTTTCACGGAGAAACACTTCGCTAGCTCACTGTCGCAGCGGGGCCCTTGCAGGACGGGTCCCTTGCCGGCCAAGCCCACCGCGCGGTGCTGCCTGGCGTCCCGCAAAGCTTTCCTGTGATGCTGTAAGAACACCCTGGTGCCTGACGTGGTTGGTGGCCTCGCTGTACCCACTGGTCTACGGCTCAGGGACAAAGCACCCCCATTCAGAGATCCTGCCTGGGCGTAGAGCCCGCGCCCCCGGATCTAGAGCCCTTCGCTCTCAGCCCACACACGCGCATGCCCAGGCAAGTCAGCGCGGTCCTGGACAGGGCGCTCTCAGAGCTGTGACCCAGGGAAGCCATCCTGTCCACCTGGGACAGTGTCCCGACGGTACCGTCGCTCCCATGCGCCCCAGCAGTGAGCCTAAGACTCCGCCTGTGTCCAGGTAACGAAGGCCACTGACACAAAGGGGAGGAGGCCGTCCTGGAGACTAAGCCTAAAATTCTTCCTCTATGAACAAAGTGGAGAGATGTGCACGCATTTTCCCTCTTAAAGTGCTGGGAAAGAGCAGGAGCCTGGTCTACCCACTGTCAAGGCGCAAAGTAGTTGGTAGATGCTCATCGCGTACTACTCTGTCGGCAGGCTGCTCACACCAACTCACTGGAAAACACTGGGGAGTGTTCACATACGATGGGTTGTTCAAATATGTTCCCTGCCCTCAGTGACAGAACTCCACCGGTACTGGCAAAAGCACCCAAGGAAAACATTATGTTGCCTACTTTTTAGAAGCATTTAATCATGAATAGTTCAGAAGTCTATTGTTTTCAATAGGTGCTGCTACTTTCCCAGGACTTTTTACTGACGTTATAAGCAGATCATTTTAGTTTTTGGACGCTACCTGTGGATGTAACTCTGCAGCTTTTACAAATGATAGTGGAAGAGGAAGGCGTACATCTCTGAACACGGTACAAAGCGGTGTTTTTTAAGGGGAGGGGCGAGGGAGGAGAGGAGGGCGGGTGTGAGAGGCTGGGTGCAAGTACCTCACTGAGTTTGTTTCCTTCAGGCATTTGACATACACAACTACACATTTAACTGCAGATATTCACGATAAGGCAAACGAGATGATTTTCATCCTTGATAACATGAGTTGAAGTAACAAACAGAACCCTCGCCCACTGCTCTGCAGCAGTTCTCTGTACAGCTTTACAGGAAAAAACAAAACAAACACACGTTTTCCTCCCATCTAAATATTTTGAAAATAATTTGGAACCCTTGAATAATTTTGGAAATTAGATCATTTAATAAAATAGCAACAGAAGCGTATCAACTGTAAGTTTAAGATATCAAAAAGCATTTGCAAAGTTCGACTCACGTCGTCTCTCATCTGGGCAGCGATTTTTTATATTCTCTGATTGTCTACTTTTCCCTAGTGAAAGTTATTACATTCCTCACCCATTTTTAATCAAAATCATTTCTAACTTATTTCAGTCTGTCACAATAATATTTTCATACGAGGAGTGTTGTAACCTAATTCCTTCATTTGAATAATACATTCATTTTTAATTACTGCAACTTGATCTCAGATTATTCAAATAACGGTTTCATTTTTTATGCTTACCCTGACCCTAGTGTATTTATAGGCTTTTATCCTCACCTGATACCAGTGTAATGTAATTATAGATTGTATTTTAATCATCTACTATATTCTACTGAATTTGTTTAAATCACTCCCACCCTGAGCCTTTTATTTCAATTCCTTTTAAAATTCTACAATGCCATTCTCTTTGCATAAAAGCAATATTTTTTTTTAGTTTACAACACTGAATGAATATTTTGCATGCATTGCTGGTTACCGCTCTCCTTTAATAATTTTGAAGTCACTATGCAAGATGCCACATACAAATCCAGCCCTGCTCTGCAGAGCACATCACTGGAAAGTTCCACACCTGCTCATTTTCCAGCCTTCAGCCCAACTCTCAGCTCTGCGGACTGAAATAGCAGGTCGGCTGGTGCTCGTGCTCCGAGCCTGTGCCCGGCACTGCGATCCCTGGAAACAACTCAGACCAAGCTTCACAGCAGTGCCAGAGGCTGGTCGGGTAGGAGGTGCTTTCACTCATACCCTTGCTGCAACCATTTGTGGCTGCGAGACTGTCCCCGAGCTCCCGCCCTGCTTCAGAGAAGCCAGCATCTCTCAGCTCCTATCGAGTGGTCTCTGGGCTGTTGCCATGCAGGCGGAATTTCAGCAGCAGATTTAACAAGGAGCCAGGAATTCAGTCTAAGAGGGCTGACAACACGGCCCTGCCACAAGGACGTCACATTCCTCCACTCAGATTCACAGCCTCAAGCAACCGCTTCTCCTGCCTAAGTCTGACTGTGGTGGTGAAATCCTGGCACCAGCTTAGATGTCTCATTGTCATTTTTGGTGAGTCTGTCCCCACCGACTGTCCATCTACAGCATCTTCCCTATCTCTACTCCTCCTCACCTCTGGCAAGGCGATGAGGCAAAGACCAGACCCACTGTACCTCACCATATTTATCCCCAACCTCCAGCCATGGGCTCGCTCCACCTGCTCTCCATGCCTCCTGCAAGAACGCAGCACCAAGGCCCCCGCCTCTCCCACTCCCCAGGTGAGGCTCCCAGCCAGCTCCCTGCAGGAGGACTCGAGCCCCTTACTATTCTAGCAGCCAAGCTTCATCAGGGCATCACTCTGATGAGAAGGGACCAAGCCAGTCTGCACAGAGAGCATGCAATTGCATACATACTCAAGCCGAACTTCGGGAGGGAACTCAAGCCAGTGAGAGGGCAGAGAGTCTCACTGACATCGAAGGCTAACGAGAGACAGGACCTGTCATAAATCAAGGCTGCTTACGAGCTCGATCTTCCAGGCTTCTATCTGTGAATTAGACTTCCTCTTTCTCCCTCCATGGTCTGCACTTTATCTTTAATCCCTCTTTTACTCCAAGTAGATAAAGCTACAAAGACAAATGCCTTAAAGATAAACACAACTTTTGAACCATATAACCACTGGTTTTTTTCACATCCAGTTCAACCAGTGAGGGTTTGGCTAAATTGTTACTCGTTACTGAGTGAACTGCTTGGGGCCCTTTGAAAATGAATTCCAGCAATGCCAGTGACAAATCACTGAAGTGTAAACAAGAAGACAGAAATACTGGCTCAAAATATGAGAAACAAGGGGCCGGTCTGCATGGGCCTTTGCGGATTGCGAGACCCGCCTGCTGAACGGAAGCACAGAACTTCCTTGACTGGCTGGTCACCTTGACAACATGTTAACATCATAAAATGCCCTGGAATGCTCAATGGAATAATGGCATAGGATGGGGGCTTGGAGACAAACTGCCTGGCGACTGGGGAAGAACCACACTGCTTTCTGTAACCTCTGTGGATAAACACGTTCCCTTTGGGATTTCTTCTTCCATCCACAACACTCGCTTTGGCTGTTGCAATGCGAGCTTCTCTAGAGAAGTGAAATGCAATTGTCTCCAAGAGATCAAAGGACAATCTGTTAAATAGAGCAACAAGAACTTGAAAATGAAAAAACATGAAAAGTTGGAATTTTACGGTGGATCAAAATGGAAATCAGCCTGGCGTGCTGTGGCCCACCGCAGAACTGAAGGCTGACCTTACCAAGGAAGCTGACAGTGGTAGGAATGGGGTGGGCAAACACGGCACCCACGCCACGGCGCGCTGGAGGCGGCCAGGCACGGCTGCTGTCGCAGGACATCTAAAGCACCGCTGGTTAATGATGAGGTGATTAAGGAACAGAGACTCAACCTCGAAAAGATGGCTTAGGCTAAAATTAAACACCAGGCCTGCCACAGCTGTGCAGCGCCCTGTGTGGCCGCTCGGTCTTGCAGTCTGTAAGAGTTTTGCTCTGAAGTGAAACAGAGAACTTGGACCTACTGTTGGAAAGCAGAGGGCATCATGAATTCTGAGAGCCAGAGCCCAGCTTGCCGGAAGGAAAGGGAGAGGTGGAGGCAGGTAAATCAGACTTCTCTGCACACCAGGGATTCTGAATTTGAGTCCTTTGCAAATGCTTATTTTGTGCTGGGTGTTTTTCTTCCAAATGGAAATGACAGACTTTAAAACACCTTCCTGTGTATTTCAGTGCATTACATCACTTAAGTCATTTACAAAATTCTATAAAATTACCCTGAAATCACATCAAGTACAGCAGTGTACCATGAAACTAAAAGAAAAAATAATCATGAAAAACACATTTTACATTGTAAAGGGAACGTGACAGAGCCCAGGGCCTAAGAAGGAAATAGCTGCTTCCATTACATTTGTGAGCAAAATCGTGCTTATAACATTCTTTGGATCATGGAAGACTGCGTTTTCTTCTCAAAACAAAACAAAATTATTTGAAAGCATGGGTTCAGTGAATTACTGGAAAAAAGAAATAGAAGTAAAAAGTAGTAATTAAGATAATAGGAAAAGAATATAGGAAACCTAATGATAAACAGAAAAACAACTGTCTATGAAAATCCTGCACAGGGGCCGGACAGAGAACTCAGAGGATTGAAGTGCTTGATTAGGCAAACGAAAGGCTCGGGGCTCGGTCCCTGGCGTGCTGTGCTGGCCCCATCCCTGGGGTGCGCTGAGAGGGCAACTGAGACTGGGCTTGGCCTTGCACGCCTGTAATCCCAGTGCTTGGAAGGCTGGAAACAGGAGGATCTCTGTGAGTCTGATCTCTGTAGTAAGACCCTGGAGACCCTGTACTACATACATAAAAAAAAGAAAAAAAAATCTGCATATATTTAACACACAGTATTTTGCAAATTCATTTTTGTGATGATTTTCAAATTAATATATACATATAAAACTACTATACAACATATTACTGTACATTGCAAGCATACAGAGATTCCATATGTCCTAAATCTTCAAAATATTTTTGCAAAATTCCAAATTTTCCTCAAGGTTAATAATTTTTAATATTGATCTAGCTTTGTCACCCAAACCCCTGCAATTTTAAGTCTGGCATGGGTTTCAGAAAAGGAGTGAATTCTACTTCTGCTGCCCGGGTCTCCCAGGTACAGAGGATCAGAGAG
>PVKN010039693.1:0-10842 GCA_004027915.1 Capromys pilorides
CACAATCTCATGCTTGCTAGGTAGGCACTGTATTACTGAACTATATCCCTGGTCCTGTTCATCAATTTTAACTTTATCAAATAGGTCCATATTGTTACTTGGCTAAGGGTGCTTTAGAAAGAAACTGTTTTTGTATACTGTGTGGAATCTTTGGAAAGACCACTCACTCGAAGAGATACTATTTTTCGTTAGAATTAGGATGAATTCAGAGTCATGGGTTTATAACACGGGAAAAAATTACCAGGGACCAAAGACATAACAACATTGTTTAGCAAATGATGGTGATGTTTACCACAGGACTGGATGTGACAGCTTTCAAAGCACTATGTGTATTTCTAGACTTACACATGTATACTTCTGACAGCATGTCATTTATAATTTTTGTAATGCCATGGATATAATTTATTAGAATTCAAATATAGAATAAACTGAGCACATGCTTCAGCCCAAAGCCCTAATCCCTTCTACTGCTGACAGTTTTGTGTGTGTTTTAAGCAGAAATAAAGACATTTTAATTGAATAAACATTTCCTTTTTGCTAACCAGGCCCTCTCAGGGTTAACAGCAGGCAAATGGAGTAGCGTGGGATCTCTGCAGAGGTAACCACAAATAAGACAACCACAGAGGAGAGGTGGCTTTCAGCTTTCCTGGTCGCCTGCCATGGAGGCTTGCTCCTGTGTGATTGATTGCCCCGGTGACTAATACCAGTTGGCAGACATTAGTAACACTTTGTCTTGCTTTTGGTACAGTTGTTAGCTTTTCTATGTTTAGCATGTTTATATATTTTAATAAGAACTCTGATATATATATATATATATATATATATATATATATATATATATAGCTTTAGCCTGAAACTTGACACTTTTGATTCTGTGGTAATTTATAGCTTCATCTGTATTTGACATAACTGCAAGATGCTTTCAACATATGGAATTATGCTTGTAAAATTTAACCTTATTACATTCCTTTTCCAGCCTCTGTACACTTTTTATACATGTTTACTTTGCATTTTAATCATTTTGATTATATATTGTTACTGGAGTTGGCTTGGTCTGTCAGGCAGGGTGGAGGATGGGAGAAAAGCAGGGGCCATGAGGAGTTGTTTTTTGTTTTCCTGACAATTGACCAGGAGGCTCCATTTCATTTTTGAATCGAGATGGATGAAGTACCTGACTGAAATCCTTTGTGATTTCGCCAACAACACGAGTACCAGAAATGTTTTCTACCCCTGCACTAAAGTATCCAAGGAGGTGTTGGAAACATGTGGGCCTTTCCAGTATTTCGCATGGTGCACTTGCTCCCTTGTGGGAGTTGGAACCCAGCCACCAGGCAAACCATGTGGAAGGCATGAGCCTCGACAATGGTGTGATGGAAATTTAAATAGGCAAGAACCTCTGCCAAGTTTGCAGAGTATTGTTTTAGGCTGACTTCAGCTCAAGCCAGTGAGTGGCTTGGGTTTCATACCATAGGGCAGAAGTTGAAAATGGCTTAGGATTGTCTTCGAACTCCTGGGAGATTTCAGATACTCTACAGAACTCCCCTGTCTTCATTAGAGGACAGTCATAACTTACTGGCTTGACCCAGGAAATCCCCTAGGAAAAAAGTCTCTGGATGGTTTTAATTTACAATGACAAACTACAAGTAAAATTGACCAGATGACACCTCACTCTGTATTTGCTTATTTCCCTTTGTTGCAACAGAGAAGCACATTTGAAGGGTTTTATTATGCTCTTTCCATGGAGTTCAGTTAACATTGCCTCAGGCCCAGGCGGAGAGAAAAGTTGGAGGTTTTTCTTAAACAAAAGCGAGGAGAGATTGCTCTTGAAGCAGGTTTCCCAAGGTCACGGCCACTTCTAATTACAATTCTAATGAAACATAAGGAGATCTTCCCAGGAGATCATTACTTGGTAATTTTTCAACAATAGCTATACTATCTCCTTCCCTATTTGGAAAATACAGAAAAATGGCCCATCAGCTGCCCTACCATACATTTCATTTTCATACTCAGTATTTCTGAATCCCTGATTAGTTCTCTGACAAGCAGCACATTTATATACAGTATGAAATATGAGCATTATCTGTGCCTTGGTCTTAATTTAAAATTTGTGTTATACACTATTTATGTAGACCTTGCCTGCAACCTTTCAAGTACTCAAAGAAATGATTCTCCACTGAAAGAGTGTATCTTGAAATATTTGTCTGAGCATTGTAAATAGCGTGTTATGGATCACATGTTTATTTGGACAAGTGAAATACAATATAAAAAGCTATTGCTGAAAAACTAGGCTGATATGGGCATTAAAAATATGGCACCATATATCTCGGGCAAGAAAGTTCTCTGGATCCCACATGTTATGATGGGAATATTTAGACTCTCTAGCAAAGATTACATGTTTCTTGATTCATCTCACAGCACAAGTCTACTTCATTTGCAAAGTGATAACCTATTACCATAACTAAACCGCCTATTGCATGGAGGCTCAGAAATAAAATAAAAAGATTAGCCAGTTATCTTATTTACATATATTGAATTGCAGTAATACAGCCCGATCTCTGCCTCTCATTTGATTCTAATTAAAGCGTAGCAGAGAAACTGCAATCCACACAAGAGCTTATTTTAATAGTCAGAGCTGGCAAAGTCCCAATATCACAATGTAGCAATTAACAGCACGGCTGTATTTGCTATTCATGGTTTGATGTAAAAACTTGTTTATTAAGATGGGCTGGAGGCGCTGGTGTGCAATAGACCTGCATGTAATTAGATTCCAATTATTTGTCTGTTTCTGATATTGTAAACTGGCACTTAGCACATCAGTTAAATTGACACACGGCGCTGCATGGTTTACTCGGTAATTAAAACATGTTCTGTTAATTAGATGATGACCACTTTATTTCAGGGCTCTTGTGTTTGGGTTTTCTAGTGTGCTCTGTTTGTATCATGAGCCACCAGACGCTCCTCTAATGAGTCCTTGTTTTGTTTCAATTACCACCTGCTGTTCAAAAGCAAAGCTTGTTTTAACTAAACAAAATTAATGCTTGTCTCTTCCTTTGTAAGAACTTAAACGTTAGACGAATTAATACGCTTATTATCAAAGTGCTAAGCTCTGGTTTTAAAGACTGCTAAGGCAATTAGAAGAAAGTTATAAAATGTTGTAGAGTGCAGCATAAATATTGTTTAGCATATTAAGAGGCATTACAAACAATAAAATATTTACTGGAGTTGAAAGAGAGCATAGGGACTTAGACTGCCTACCCCCAAATTAAATTAACTCTTATAATTTGCAAAGGGATCCAGAAACTAAAGAAACTGGGAACTTTCTAGAAGGATCAGATGAAGTTGAGCATGGAAGCGTGTGACATGGCCATAAATAAATCTATGAATGAAAATAGCAACAACTGGGATGTTTCTCGAAACTGTGCACTTGCTGCATATTCTCTTATATGAGCTATGTTGTTTCCATGCTAAAGAAACAGAAACAGCTGTTGCTACAAACTTTTGAGGACAAACACTCATAGCGACACCACTTTGTATCATCAGCATTAGGGCCAGTCCTGTTAGAGAAGTTTCTTATTACGCAGCCACCTCCACATCTGTATTTCTCCCATGAAACCACCAGAGCACAATTCTTTCTTACCTTCCCACAGCCCTTCCCATCCATCCCTGCAGCTTCTCATTGCTCACCATGACATCATGACCACTCCTAAGGTCTAGAGTTGAGAACTGTCATCATACAAGGGTAGGAAACAAGGGATGACTACTTAATTCCCAGAATATCCCCATCACTGGAGTTGGAGAATTCATTAACAAGGATAATAAAGTGATGTCAGGCAAGTTAGCCACTAGTGTGTGTCTAAGAAGTGGCTCTAACTACAGACAGGGATTCTAGATTGCATAAAAATCTCTCAGCTCATTCTCTTCCATTGGCACCAAACCAAACAACTCAATAGCTAGGGATTTGTCCTACATATGATAGTCTCACACAGTATAACTTCAAGGTTGCTGTGATGTACTCCTTTACAAAGTTCAAGAAATATTCGGAAATATTCAGGATTCCATTCAATGTGCCTTAAAGTTAACATCTGCCACATTTAAGAAAATGTACTAACAAATGTTGAATGGTGTACACTTGATGTGAAGTGTCTTGGCAAGCTTTTTTGGGGGGCTGGCTCAGCCTACCCTGAGGGCAGGCCCGGTGTGCCATGTGGGGCTGGGGATCGAACCGTGGTCCCCTGTGCCTGTCTAAGCTTACTTGCCTGAGCAAGTGCTTTAGATTGCTGAGCTATCTCGCTGGCCCTCTACAGTCTTTTAATTTCAATGTAAATCATGTTCTACTGTAGTGACAATGACTTTATTCTTATAGGTGTTTGTCCAGGGTCTAGAATACCATTTCTTCTGCCTTTTCAGTGATCATGATGGCGCAACATGGATCATGAATCTGTATTTATGGACATCGGTGCCTAAGACCACAGCCTTACCCAGGTAGGTGATATACCTACATGTGAAAACTAAACATTACACTTCCTTTGGAACTTTAATTGAAAAAAAAATCACTGCAGCTGATTTCCATACCTTAGGGGTACATTTCCAAAGCAATGGGCGGCGAGTGAGCTGCAAGACTTCTATTGATATTAATGGCAGTCGTGGAGCTAAATCACTGAGCACTGCTTGGCAAACTTACTGCCTAATGCTGCAGTTGCCTTAAATTAATATTTTACAAAGACCTAAAGTAATTAGACTGTGTCTTACTAAATGCTCCATTTACTCATTAGATATTTGAAAATGCATCTTTTGCTGCAGGCCCATTGGGGCACATTAACTACTCTAAAATATATAAATGACTTCAGTGGGACCTTTTTAAAAATGCCCGTGCAGGGGAAAGCCACAGGCTCCTCACTGGTGACCAATTAACACTGGCCCATTAAGGTACACACTGGTGGGACTCAAGGGATGTGGTGTGATTATGGCTACCCAGATCCAGGAAGTAATGAGTTATTTTCAACCATGTCTCATGTACCTATTTTAAATGTAAGCCTTCATTTATATCCTTGTGGTGTTTTTGACCTGGCAGGGATTATTTCCCTTTGTCTGACTTTTCCTATGGGTTCTCCTCCTTGCTCAACACTCTAGAGGAAGTTGATTCCTCTCCCACCTCCAGGGTGTGGAGGCCAAGTTAATCCCACTGGTTTTGGCTACACTAATTGGTCTAAACTGTGCCTTTCAACCAAGATGACCAATGCCTGAAACCAAGGAAGATTATTCAGGGGTTGAATGGAGAGAGGTTTTTCTGCTGGATGGAGGCTGATGTGAAAAAGTACCCCAAATTGCTGACCGACAATTTTGATGACATCTTTAGAGCTAAGAGCCAATAGAGAAGGAGCAGAAAGTCTTGGTCATATTGTCTGACTCCTGAGAAGCCTTATGTGAGGTCAGTGCTATCTCTACATTCATGTGCATGATTATCTTCTTGACTTTCCTTCAGTTTGCTTTACTTACAAAAGGAAGCATTTCCAGTGGATGCCATGGTACTTTTCTGACTACATGACTATGCTATTGCATTTGCATGGAAGAAGATACACTGAAGAGAAGAATTTCTTTTCCTTTTTTTGTGGGACCAAGGTTCGAACTCACAACCTTGTACTTGCCAGGCAGGCACTTGTGCCATGGAATTTAAAGGGAGGAATTTATAAAGGTAGATTTTTCACCTGGGGTCCAAGCTTAAATTTCAAAAGTTTAGTAAATTCTGTAAAATAAGAAACAACATTTTATGCTATGTGCATTTTTCAAGGGTCAAATGCTCCCATCTCATGAAAGTTTCAGAATAAAAACCTTAGGAGACCAGCAGGGAAAAAAAGAAACACAGAGAAGGATTTTGTATGATGCTGCCCAGAAAGCCAATTTGAGGGTATCTGCCTCAGCTCAGAAAGTCAAGAGAGGTGAGTCTGGTGGTGCATGCCTATAATCCCAGTATTCAGGAGGCTGAGGCAGCAGAATCACTGAATTCAAGACCAGCCTGAACTGAGCAGAAAGCAAAACAACTGTTTAAAAAGAAAAAAAAAAGGCAAGAGAACAAACAAGTAGAAGTTTTATGGGTTAAACTTGCATAATGATATGATTGACTTTTTAGAAATTGGAAATGGGAATTGATTGTTTCCAATCTAATTGGAATTGGAGATCAATCATGCATACTGGGGCTGCATGTGGAAAAAAAAGAAGCCTAGAAATTCACTCCAGATTTCACTTATATACCTGTGCAGGGCAAAGCCACAGGGTCCTCACTGGTGACCAGTTAACACTGGCCCATGAAGGTACACACTGGAGGGACTCAAGGGATGTGGTGTGATTATGGCTACTCAGATCCAGGAAGTAATGAGTTATTTTCAACTAAAGTATACTAAAGTATAGTACAGTAGCACTATCTTTTCTGTAGGAGATACTTTCCAGGACGTGTAGATGCTGGAAGTGGCAAGTGGTGTTGAATGCTATAGATGCTATATTTTTTTCCTATAGGTAAATATGTATGATAAGTTTATAAATCAGGCAAGTAAGTGGTTAATTCTAATAATAGGTAACAATAAAAATAGAGTAATTATTACAATACTATACTAAACACTATGTATATGTGGTCTATTTTTCTTCTAGTGTCTTTTACATTTCACCTTTTCTATTTAAAGAAAGCAATTTATCACCTGTAATCTCATCATTCTGTGAGACTGGGGTCATAGGATTGCAAGTTGGAGACCAGCAGGACATTTTAGTGACTTAGTGAGACCTTGTCTTAAAAGGTTAAAAAAAGAGCTGGGTAGTGATTACTGTGATGGAACTAGATCCAATTCTCAGTACCAGAACACCAGAAAAAAGAAACACATTATGGCTTCACTTTGGCATATTTTTCATTAGCACAATCACTCCACTCACACTATTGGTTCATTATTAAATGAAATGAGGATTAAGCACAAGCCCTACAAGAACATGACCATCAACTCAATAATTAACATAGCTGCCAAGAGATTAACAGCTGGGTAGGGTATACAGCATGGACACACAGGACAAAAGAATGCTTCACAACCCACGCAAGATAGTGGGTGTATCAGTCAGTGTTTTAGTAGAAACACAGATAAAACACAAGATATACAAATGTACAAGACATTACAAAATGGGTTTGTGATGCTCAGTCTCAGAGTTGGATGATGAAACTTGCAGAGGGCATGCACTGGGTACTGAAGGTTTAAATCCGAGGTCTGGAGTCCATTACAGTGTCCCATTAAAGTCTGTATTAGGAGGCCAATGGGTCTTCAATGGAAGGCTGAAGGACCCAAGATGGAAGCAGAAGAATCTGTGCTAGATGCCAGGAGACGATGTCCAATCTGAAGGCAAAGACTGGAGCTCCTGTGATGAAAGGAAGCCCGTCCATCTGTCCTCATTTCCCTTTTACACCGTCCACTGCTGCCCTAGGGTGGGTCCTACATACCCTAGGGTATATAATTGCTGAGCCAACTTAGTTAAGCTTCTAACCTTCTCAAGTTGACACAGTCAGCCACTACAATCCACCCCTTGTCAATTTAGCAGCTAGACAAATTTCTTTAAAACAGTCTCTAGTGGCAGATTTGTAAAGAGTTAGCATGTCTCTATTAATAATAGGTATATGTTAATATAACTATTACATATATCTATATCTATATATATCTTACACTCATTTCTGCACCAGTAGCAAATATTCAAAGAATGATCCAAATTCAAGGTTAAAAGCACATTACTTTGATTAATTAACCTAAACTATATCTAAAATAACATTGGAATCAGATTTAAGAGAGTTATTACAATCACAATCCTTGTTTTCATGAAGTTTTAACAACGTGCATGGCAAGACCAAAAAGCAGGATTCTCCTGCAGTTCAAATGCATTCATACCTTCAGGTGAAAAAAAAAAAGCTTCAGTTCATTTTCCCATTGTCCTCTTCTCAACAACCACATTATCCTCTGTTTCATTGCAATACAAAGCTCCACTACAGCCTCTCCCCTGGTGAAATGCTTCAAATCACCTTGCTGGCATTTCAATTTTAGTTTCCAATATGAATCTGGCCAAAAGCTCTCACCAGTAACCATGCCTCCATTTCAATAGGAGACTGAACTGAATTTTTTCTGATGCTCAGGCAATATCTCTAAACATAAGCAACATGTAAACCAACTTCCTGTCAAAGCACATTGTACTACCTGGGATCCATCAGCTAATGCAGACCTTCTCAACACAAGGCTCTGGAGCTTCATCTTACCAGCAGCATTTTTTTAGTACTCAGATTTTCCAGGATCGAAACAAAGTCTCCAACACAGGTTATAGCATATAAGGCCCATGTTTAGACCAGTCTCTCAACTTTTCTAAGTTAATTCCCAGGGTTCTATGCTACATGGCCAGGCAGTATCATGGAAATGAGTCTACTCTCCTGACATGGATTCTGTTGTTGTTGGGGTTTGAAAGAAAAACAATTTAATGCAGGATACATAATTTATAGGATTAGTTTATGATACTCACTCAAAGAGTCAAATACAAAAGAATGTAGGAAATCTGTCCACACCACACGGTAAAGACCTAAAGAATCCAACTAAGGAACTGGATCTCAGGGCAATGTCCTGTATGAATCTAGCTAAAGTCGTAGAACCCATGAAAATGCTCTCACAAATTCATCTGGAGTCCTGTAGCTCATGACAACGTCTTATGCAGGCCTGTTTCCTGGATCTGCACTAGGAAGGCCCAACAGTGGAAGCTGGAGTGTGCCTCAGTAGGGTGGAGAATCTGTGCCAGCAGGCTGAGGGATCTACACTGGAGCCAGGAAGTGATACCCAAGGTAAGGACCAGAGCTCCCCACAAAGTACCATAGCATCCTCGGGAGCAAGCTCCTCAGCTCCTCCAACAATGAGAATAGTTGAGTTAACATCAGGAAAGCCAGCTTGACAAGGTTCTCCAGGAGAACCAACAACATATCTTCCTCTCCAGTTCTCCTTTTTATGTTATTTGCCTTCCACACCTAGCACCGTGATGCTGGGTGTTGCATGTTGACCACCAGAAGTCAATCCACCAAAGTGGGATAGTGAACTATTTCCTTAAGCTACTCAGAATGGCATGCCACTGAAACTTGATGTTTAATTTTGAAATTTTTCATCTGAAGTTTTCTCTCTACAGATTACTGCAAATAAATGAAACAAGGAACCAGAACTCAGGATAAGAATTACTGATTTCTGCATAATTTTCCTCCTGCACAAAGCCTCACATCAAAGGGCTTGCAGCAAGAAAAAAAGGCTGTGGTCTATGCTGCCCTTGAAGAAGGGTATGGTCTCAAGCTCAGATGCATTTTGAAAATGTTTTTGGCTCAAGTTTTATTTATTTATTTATTTACTTATGATTATTATTATTTTTTAAATTTATGCATTTGGTACAGGGTCTCAATATGAAGCTCAGACTTGCAGTGATCCTACTGTTTTCAGCCTCCCCAGTGCTGCGAATATAGGCATGCACCACCACTCCTAGACTTGAGCCAGTGCCCCATGTGGTACCAGGGATCAAATCTTGGTCCCAGCCCTTGTCTAAGCAGGTGCTTCACCCGCTGAGCTATCTCACTGGCCCTTTGGTTTAAGGTTTATTATTGACAGCCTTGAAGTATTTTAATGCCACAGACGCAGAGGTCAAGACTGTTACACACTGTTCCAACTCCTCTGCAATGCTCAGAGGCATCTTTTTCATCTAATCTGTATAAAAATATGGTAGCGGCACACAGATAAGAAAAACAGAGAAAAATTAAATCAACTGTACCATTCTCTTAAACTTTGGAAAGCTGCATAATTATTATGCCAACAGTATCGATCAAAAGCATAGGCTCTAGAGCCAGACTGTGGGTTCATATCCTGGCTTCACTGCCAACTGTATGGCCTTGTGTATGCAGATTTGCATTTCTGTAACCTAGTTCATCATTTAAAAAGTATTAATAGGTTAAATGATATAGCAAGTGGCGGCTTGGCATTTACCTACTTGTGAAGAGAAAGAAATCTGTGTAGCTGAAGCTGAAATTTACATATTTGTGTTTCCTAGGGCTGCTGTAACAAATATCACAATGAGATGGTTTAAAACAGCTGACATATATTCTCTTATATTTCTGAAATGTAGATGTTCAGAGATCAGGGTGTACACTAGGCCATTATTGTTCTAAGAACTCTGGCAATGACTGCTTCCTGGGCTCATTTTGGTGCTGGCCATCTGCTTTGCTCTTTGGCCTGTAGCTAGAGTGTTTCAGTCTCTGGGTCTAGCGAGTCACAGTGTGGGTGTCCATACATTCGAGCTTCTTCTTGTAAGGATGCCAGTCATTGAATTTAGGGCTCCTCCTAATCTAATGTGACCTCATCTAACTTGATGATCTCGGCACAGACCCTAATTCCAAAAAGGGTCATGTTCCAAGGTACCAAATTTTAGCATTTGAAGACTTATTTGTGGCATTTTATTCAAATTCTCTCAATACATGTAGAGTACTCTTATGCTTTTACTTACCTACACATTTGTTTTGGTCTCAGGTAAAGTTCTTTGTTCTTTTTGTTGTGTTTATAAACATGTCCTCTGTGTCACTATAATGGAATCTTGAATTTCTACTTTTATTTATATCTTTTTCTGCCACTATATCAGATTTACTTTAAAATATGTTTCTGCGAATCATAACACCCTAGAAAAAGTGAGTTCTAAAATGAGTTAATTTAAAAAATTGTGAAATGTATTCATTTCTCTGAAGGAATTTTGTATTGTGTATGCTACAAGTTATGAGAAGCTCTCCATGACAGAAACCTGTTTAACTTGGGTGAATCT
>PVKN010039694.1:0-10878 GCA_004027915.1 Capromys pilorides
TGGCTCTTGACCCTTTCTACCTTCACGGCCAGCTGTGACAGATTAAGTCCTTCTCTCTCTGGTGCCTTCCTGCACCTCTGTCCCACAGACACCCAGAGAAAGTCCCCTGCACATGTGGCTACTTGGGGCCCTCTGGGTAATCCAGGATGCTCTTCCTGTCTTCAGTTCTGTAACCTCAATCACCTCCTGAAAGACCCTTGTGCTTGGCAGCCTTCACCATGGGGGGATGGGTTAGAGAGTGGGCCCGCAGGGCGCTCGCCTGCCAGCCCGCAGAGATCACGGCTGCTGATCTCGTTGGAGTGTCCCTGTGAGGCACAGAGCAGAGCCCGTGGGTGAGACGGAACTTGAAGGATGTGTGCCTCTTCCGTCTATGGGCTCAGGCCCCTCATGAAGCTCAGAGCTCCCCACAACCCCAAGCTCAGCCCGTTTCTGGAGTTTTATTTTCAAAGTGTTTTTCAAATGTCTTTCTCCTACTAGTGTCTTAAAAACCCAGCTCTTCTGATTTGCATCATTTTCATATTAGTGCTCAGTGGTCCATAAGAAACGACTCAAGCTTGCTGTCCCCGAGGCGTGCTCTGCAAGGATGATGCTCACGCCATCTTTCACGAGCTTGCTACCCACCCCCCCCCATGGGGTCATTAGGGTGACGATGGTAATGACGACTATGCTTACTGTTACCCAATTGTATAACCTGGAGAACTACACCCTGAAAGGTGAAGGACACAGCTAATTAGACAACAGAACCAGGCTTCAGGTGCCCCAGGCGACGAACCCCATGGCCTTCTGCCATGCCAAGCGCTCTCCTCTTGTTCCCTTCTCACTTTCCTTTACTCCTCATCTTTCAATCAGTCATTTTTGTTCCCCTGCTCTCCTCTCTCTTTACCAACTCCACATTCCATTTGAGTTGCGCAGCCACAACTGGCTCCTGAGAGCTGCCACTCCACCCCGCAGTGTGCCGGAGCGTGATTGGGTCACGGCTTTACTTGCTTGTATCCGCACAAGGCTCTGTACCCAACTGGACTGAATTCAGTCTTCCCGCACGGTGCCTGGATCCTCCAAAATGTAATCCGGTTAATGCTGCAAACTGAAGATGTGTGGGAGGCAGAATCTCTACTGCAGAAAAGCTGTGGGCCCAGGCCCTCTTCCTTGAGAGAGTTTTAAGACGATCAGGTGAAATAAAGCCAAGCGACGCAGGGAGGGCCCCCAGCCTAGCACAGGAGGTTTAATCTATGAGTCCATGTAAGGACCAAGTCACTGAACTTAGACAAGTCATAGAGGTTGTGCAGCACATCAACTTTGATTGAAAAACAAAAAGAAATGTGAAGAGGCAAGTTGTTTGCTTAAATTCTTAGTTTTGAAAGAAAAGGAGAACGCAGAACAGTGGCAGCTAGCACCCACTGGGCACCAGACACTGTTCTGAACACATTAATGGATGCATTAAACCGTCTGTGGGCACAGCCCTGTGAGCCATGTCCGAGCCCGTGGGGATCATAGGTGTGCCCCTTTCTGAGAGGGAAACTTGGGCAAAGAAAGTTGGTGACCTGCCCAGAGCTGCCTTGCTGATATTTACAGAGCCAGGATTCAAACTTAGGCCCTTCTAGCTCAGAGCGAGATGAGTTTCTCTGAAGCTCATCCTCCTCTTGTGTTTGAAGTATATTGAAAAAGGGGCCAGGAGTATAGCTCAGCAGCATAGTGTCTGCCTAGAAAGCATGAGGTTCTGAGTTCAAGTCCTAATGAGAGAGAGAGAGAGAGAGAGAGAGAGAGAGAGAGAGAGAGAGAGAGAGAGGAGGGCTGGGCTGTGGGAGAAAACCAGGAAGCAAAGGGCTGGCAGAGGTGGGAGCTTTTCCTTTTCTTAGGGCTTTGGGTCCTGTGAAGCACTGATGTTTCCTGGCTGCGTGACCCCATATAGACCTTTACTTATCTGAAAAGAAGGAGGGGCCAGGTCCTCTCGGGGAGGAGGCGGAGAGCCGCTGGGAAACTCCTCCTGGGTGGGAACCGGGGCTTCCGGGAAGGACAGCCGTGGCCAGCAGAGTCGGAGTCATGGCGAGGAGGAACAGTGCTGAGAGAAAGGTGGGAAAAGGAGAACCGAGTGGTATCTTTATGGCATCAGCCTGACTGGGCTAAAGAGCGCCCAGGTAGCTGGGGAAGTGTCGTTTGGGGATGTAGCCAGGAGGGCTTTTCCAAAAGACATGGGCACTAAATCCACAGACTGAGCAAGAGGTGGACTGCCACCAGCACTGCCACCAGTACGGGGAGACATCATCCGACCCAGTGGGGCCTGAACAGAAGAAGGAAAAGGCGGGGGAAGACAAAAAACGTTCTCCCACTGGAACTCCCACACTGTCCTCTGCTGCCCTAGAAATCAGAGTTCCTGGGCTTCTGCTCCTCAGACTCAGGTGGAGAGTTAAACCCTTGGTTGCCATGGTGAGACGCCGAGGAATCCCATGACCACCTGCAAGCGGACAGCCCAGGAAATCTGATGGTGTGAGTCCAGGCTGGATCTGCAGGCCCAGGACCCACAGGGTGGAGAGGGGTGGGGACCCAGCCCAGGCAGCCGCAGTCACCCTGGCTGCGCCTGGTAGCCTCGCCCAGGCCTCCGAGTGGTTGCGTGGCGCCCACCTGCGTTGGTGACGGCCCCCTCCTTCCGCGGTCTGCGCACCACGCGGCTCAGCTCTTCCGGGGCCCTCACAGTGACACACCCTAGAAAGACCTTCCCTAGCTTGTCGGTCTCCCAAGTACAGTTGCTGCCACATTCGTGAACATAACGAACTGCCATGAAGATTAACAGGAAAAAACAAAACAGGGTTGAAGAATAAGTCTTTTCAGTTAATGAACTTGAGAACATGTAGGTATTTTCTTCTCCAGAGAAATTTATGTCTTCTGTGCCACTTAAGGATCTTTCCTACCATCGGTGATGCAGTGACCTCCACAATCCAAAGTCCTAACTCACAAAAGCAGGGCTGGAAACCTGCATTTTGGCCCCGGTTTTCCTTTATGGATTGACCAGGTCACTGGGGCTGGGAAGTCACCCCTCAGAGCTCCCCTGGCAACATGTCAAGTCCACGTGGCTCCTCTTCAGTCCTTGTCACAGTTGCTGTGAGCTGTGTGCTCTTAGGGGCAGCGGTTCCCTGGTGTAGGTTCCTGGGCCAGCACAGCCGCGCACAGTCCGGTGGTGCGGGGGAGACTCACTCCTAGGAGGAGTGGCTGTGCACGGCGATCAAGACCCGGCCACGCGGAGGCCAGATGGGCTCATGGGTAGAGAAGTCAGTAGGACACAGGGAACAGGGCTGTAAGCAAAGGGGGACAGCTGGCTGCCCACCCTGTGTAGGACACTGCTGTTTGTCACCTTCACTTGGCATCCTCGAGAGCCCTGTGATACCTGTGGGTCATGGTTCCACAGGACCACGAGACCCATGGAATTATCTTGAAGAGAGGGCAGTGAACACTTAAGACCCTGCGGTGCGCTCCGGGAAGGCGGCAGAGGCTGGAGGCACAACGTTGTGTGTGTTGGGCCGGCGAGGTCGCACTGCCACATCCTGCCCCACCCCCGTGGCTGCAGGAACTGCAGCCAGAGCTCTGCTCTGACAGCAGAGGTTTCCCAAGTACTGAAAGAGCGGGGCCTAGGAAATAGCTCAAGGGAATGAGTGCCGTGCTTGTGGGCTAGGTGTGTGCAAGGTCCTGAGTTTGATCCCTGGTACCACAAAAAAAAAAAAAAAGAGAGAGAGAGAGAGAGAGAAGGAAAAGAAAGCACTCCCAGCTCCTACACATTAGGAGAGACCGAGGTCACGCCACACTGCTCTAGTGACCACGCCTTTCCTCTGCAGAGCCTCCCTGCCTTGTCGTGACCACATGGTCATTTCTAGGCTCAGAGAACCCTTAGCTGCTGTTCTAAAGCTGATGCAAAGTTGAGGACACTCCGTGAAACTGAGGCAGCCTGGGGTTCTGGCTCCCCGTCTTCGCTTCTGTCCGCTGGGGCTAAATCAGGTGCAGGGTGAGCCCCTGGAGGGTGCAGCGGCCTCGTCCCGGTGCTGCACGGACTTCCCTGTGTGCTTCCGGCTGATGCTCACGTGCTGTGCCCTCTGGTCTTGCCTCCCGTGTACCGCAGGATCGATAAACAAATAAGCAGGTTTCGGAGATGGTTACCTAAGAAGCCAATGAGGCTGGACAAGGAGACACTGCCAGACCTGGAGGAGAACGACTGCTACACTGCCCCCTTCAGCCAGCAAAGGATCCACCAGTGAGTGTTTCTGGTAAAGCCCCGTCTTGCTTCGCCTTCCCCCGTAGGCCCAACAGCACTGTGTCCTGCCTCCCTCAAAGCCTTGAGTTTGTGTCAGTGAGTCAGGAGAAGCCAGCTGTTGTAACAACCATCCCCAAACCTCTGTAGTTTAAAAGAATGCAATGCCCCTTCCTGTGTGTATTGGACAAACATCCTCCCTGATGATTTAGAAACCCAGTCCCCTTCTGTCCTGTAGCTCTGCTAACTCCATTGTTCAGTGCCCACCGCAGGCCAACAGGCAGAGAACCTGGTCCACAACTTTCCTTTTTGAAGACAGAGGTTTGTTTGTTTGTTTGTTTGTTTTTATCTCAGTTTGCTTCTTAGTTTCCCTTCCTCCAGCAGCTCACCAAGTCATCCCAGGGAAAGCTACCTCACTGGGAAACTTATGTGTGTACTCACAAATCAGATTGAAACAATGCAGTAGTTTGTCACTTTTGACTTGTGGGCAGAAAAAAAATGTTCGCTAGGTAACTGAGCCTGTGAGAGGAAAAGGAAGGACTGCTGGGAGGCAGAGTAGGAAGAGAGAGAGGAGCCTGCCCAGGACTGTGAACAGCCCGGAGAAAGAGGCTCCCACAGGAGCACAAATCAGG
This sequence comes from Capromys pilorides, assembly GCA_004027915.1. Lineage (NCBI taxonomy): Eukaryota > Metazoa > Chordata > Mammalia > Rodentia > Capromyidae > Capromys > Capromys pilorides. Next base: position 4,867 of record PVKN010039694.1, read on the forward strand.
CCAGCCCGGCCGCACACTCAACCAGATGAGGAATTCCTTGTCATTCCTCTTCCAGCCACGTGACAACCTCAATAAAAATGACTTACCTGAGGTGGCTGATTTTGACAAAAAAATAGACCAAGAGGGTAGTTGTAAAAAATTGCAGGGAGTGCAGGGTGGGGACCTGTTTCAGCAACAGAAAAATGATGGGAGTCTGTAGACCTGTAGGGGACACAAGAGAGAAGAAAAGTGAAAGGATAGATGTTCCACATGGAGTGGTGTTACACGCGGGCCCGTCAGTCCAACGCAAAGGAAGCCACCAGAAAGCCTCTGAAACAGCCATTTCTGGGTCTCTGTGGGTCAGATTCGATGCCAGGCCAAGTACAGGATGTGAACATTTAAAACATGAATCTCACAGCCCTAGTTTAAATCTCCTTGGAAAATAGGAGCCAAGAGATACTTAACTCTAACTCAGCGATCAGAGCCTATAGTTATCTTCTTAAGAAAAAATGCAGATAAAAGCTGGCATGTTCCCACTCCTAACTTAAATTTTTGCCATGTTATTTCTCTTGGGAGTTTTTTCAACAAGAATTGCTTTTTAAATGTCCATGGATCTGATTTACATGAAGATTTTCTTTGCTTCTCCTCTCACTAAGAGAGTGCCTAGCGTAGTGCAGATGGTCTCAGAATTTTGGGATATATGCACAGGTGGGCGGACAGATGATGGGACAAACAAATGGGTGAGTTGATGGATGGACAGATGGATGGATGGATGGATGGATGGATGGATGGATGGATGGGAGGATGGGTAAATGAGTGGGTGAGTAGGGGATAGATATATGGAAGAATCAATGAAGTATGTACTATTCTATTTGATTTTATTTCTAATGGATATAGTGAAACAAAAGAAAAAGATTCCCCACTCCACTGATTCCTGTTGGTTCTTACTTTAGATTATTCCTGATGTTCTTACTTTAGATCATTTTGAGGCACTGTTCTCAAAGTTAAAAGCATGTGGGAATCCATGGGGATTTCTAGAGGCTAGAACTAAGAATGGTATCTACAAATATTTTTTAAGATACAATAAGTAGGAGATGGCCGCCTATGGGATAAGGATGTCAAGCATGTATCTGAGAAGTTTCTTGATCTATTTGTGTGTTGATTGTTACCCAAAGATGTGAATGGATCAACAGCCATCATTCAAGCAATCTCCACATCCTGCCAAGCACTTTCTGAATGGAGAGGACATAAATAATAGAATAAATAACAGAATATGCAGAGTCTTAACACCAACTTCATTATGCAGATTATTTTCATCATTTGAAAACAATAAGATAGATCCAACATCAAAGAGGGACTGGTATGGGCTGGGGAGAGAGCTCTGTGGCACAAGTGCCTGCCTGGCAAGTGCAAGGTCGTGAGTTTGAACCCCGGTCCCACAAAGAGGGACTGGTCTGTGCTGCAGGTCTGGAAAGAGTTTGGTGAGAGAGGAGAGTTAGTAATGAAGAAGAGGATGTTTGATGTCCATCTACTGAGCCCTGTCCTAACAAGCAAGGCTGGGGGAGAGAGCTTAAGAAAAGGAAGCAGTGTATGAAAGAACAAAGGCGTGAGACAAGAAGGGGTGTTTGAAAAACCCTGATTATCTTTCTGTGAGTAAGATAATAGGGTGAGAGGAGGACTTAGCCTTTTTTTGAGAAAGAAGATGAATTAGAAAAATGATATTTCAAGATTGGAGCATCAAGAAAGAAAAACTGAGGGCCGTGAGATAGCTCCGTGGTCTAAAGCGCATGCTTAGGCAAGCTTAGGCAACCGCAGAGACTGTGGTTCAATCCTTGGCACCACATGCTGCACCAGCACCAGCCCCAACCCAAGGGCAGGCTGAGCTGGCCATAACACAAATAAATAGATAGATAGATAGATAGATAGATAGATAGATAGATAGATAGACAGACAGACAGATAGATGATAGATAGATAGATAGATAGATAGATAGATAGATAGATAGATAGATAGATAAAAATAAAACTAGCAACAGCGAGGAGCAAGGAAACAAAGAAGCTGACCTAAGGACCAAGAGGAGAGAGGCGGTTGTGTCATGTAAGAGGAAAATGAAAAGTTAATGTGTCTCAGTTGCTTCATGTGCTGGGAATTTCTTTCTGTTCAACAAGTTCATGCCACACAGGTAGCAGCCTGCAGATGGATATGTAAAAGTAAGTCTTGAGAAACGCTGGCTGTCAAGTTGGAAACAATTATTGGAATAATCAGGAAAAAAAACAAAATCCCTCTGGATGCTTCGGGCACAATGCTAATAGGTTTTACTTAATTGGAAGGAGCTGGTTAATGAGCTCTGGGAGTTGCACCAGGGCTTTCCAAATGGAGCCCAAATTGGTGCCACTTCTCGATTTTACAGCCTGCTTGAAGATGGAAGAGACTGGTACAAATGTAAGTGTTGGGGGAGGCATGGATGTAGTACAGAAAATCCAACTGCAGATTCTCAACAATGACCACTCTGGGGCAATAGCTAAAAGTACTCTGTTCTCACATAAAACCCAGACTTCCGAGCTGGTCTCTTCCCTCCTCCATCCGACTGCTGTGCACCGCAGCCACACTGAGCTCTGTGAGCTCCTCAACTCATCTAGTGATCTTTCCTCCTCCCCGCTACATTTGTCCTTCTTCCTGCCTTGAATAACCTCCCCCATGGGCTCCTTCTTTTAGGGTTCAGTCGACACTTCCAGACCATCTTCCATGATTTGCAACCTCCGCCCAAGTGATGAATGAGGTGCACTTTTTTGTATGTCTGTGACAGTGTGTATTAAGCTCAGGGCCTTTGCACTGAACTACATCCCCATCCTAGCCTTTTGATTTGAGAAAACAGGAGTATCACTGCAAGTCCAAGCTTCGTAGTGACACCCTGTACCAAATACATGAAAAAAATACTCAGATAGGCCTACTTTGTTTATTTGTATTTTGGGGCCAAATCTCATTAAACTGCTAAATTTCCCATGTTGGATTCAAACTTGCAATCCTCCTGCCTCAGCCTCTCAGAGTGCTGGGATAATAGGCATGTACACTCTGTTATGTCTTGGTAATATTTTCTTTTCTTTAATGAACAGCACTGTCCATTTTCATTGCTTTCTCTTAGACTTTGAACTCCTTCAAGGACTATGTCTGTACTACCAATTTCAAATTCCACAGTAGATGCTTACAGTGATGTTCAGTTAAAAGAAAATGAATATGTGGAAACAAAACTAGAAGAATCTTGTCAGTGAAGAATATAAAGGTGGTCAGTTCAACTGACAGCGTTTTGATCTCGTTAACTTTCAGGTGTCTTCACAAGGGTGTCCACCCCTATTTTTGCCTGTGTCAGCACGCAGCACTGATGTTTCTTCAGTGGCTGGGAACAGAGTCTAGAGACTCCACCCTCCTCCCTCCTTTCCTTATCCCCTGCATCCTCAAGGGCTGATGACCTTACCCCGCAAGCACGTCTGCGCGCCAGCCTGTCTCCGTCTTCGCCACCCAAGCTCTCCCTTCTGCATTGTCTCCCGCTCCTCCTCCTCCACTCCTGGGTCTGTGTTCTCAGGGTGCGTTGCGATGTGTCCAGAGTGTGTATCTGATCACATCATCGCCCCCAGCTGGCCTGGGCGCAGGCGTGGGTTGCGGGTGTTCAGCACAGTACTCATGTTCTTCAGGCTGTGTGAGTTATAGAAAACATAGATGGAGGAAGGCTCGCAGGACTCACAGGGGAGAGAAGTGTCAGGTAGGAGAGCAGCCAGTCTGGGTGGATTGAGAGAGAGAAAGAAGGACCTAGTGCTGGAGCAAACATGACACGAAGATGGGTCCAAGTGATGAGCTGGGGAGGGCGGAGGCAGCCAGACCCAGACGGCCTCTGGGCCCAAGGTGAGGATTTGGATTTTATGAAAGAATGATGTGGTCTAACTTAACATCTGACGGATCTGTTAAGATCAAAGCTTGGGAACAGGCTGGGACCAGTAAGGAGGCAACGGTGGTCATCCAGGAGAGAGGTGATGTGTTACATGAGTATTCTTTCAAGTTTCTGTTTTCAAAACATGTCATGAAAATATATGGAACATAGAACTCAACACTGACCATTTTTTTGCAAAGCTCAACTATGCACAAAACATCGTAGCTCATAAGTCCAGGAAGACAGGGAGGCAGAGCTGGCATACGGTCATCCCGGGAAGACAGAACTGGGCCCCCAGAACCGGTGCCCATCATTGTGCCAAATCATCCCTAATACCCAGAAGCTACAAATGAACAGTGAAAAATGCAGCCAACTAGTCAGTCAACTTTGGCCTTCTAATCCAACACGAATTTCCATGTGACTTCTTGATTCATCTTTGGCTTCAGATCTGCCAACTGATAGACCATTTTCTCTATCAAAGATCCTATGGCTATGGGATTTAGTTATCAAGGTTAATACCTGATCCCAAGATATTTAATTCACATATCCTGCTTTTCAGTTCCTGTATCAAGTGAAATATATGAAACGGGCACTACAGAAAGACTGCACGGTATGCAGTTTGCTTACAGCTCTATGCTGAGCAAACTTACAGGCTCTATGCTGAGCCTGGGGAAGAACTAAACGCACAGCTCTTGGGGATGAAGAACGCATGAGCCATGGCAGAGTGGGTGCTGAGGTCATCAAGAGGAAGCACTGCCAGAAGGACAGTGAGTGACAGGGACTCTGTAACTTCCCTTCTACGCCTTCCTAGCATTTGATCTTGCTCTCACACAGCAGTCCGGGAGCCCATGGAGGTGAGGCATAGGCAACGGGAACCAATCCATCAATCGCTCAAGCCGTGGGAGCAATAATTGCAACAACAAAAGTGATAACACGCACCAGGACTAACAATCCCTGGACTCCGGAGTCACCCACGGACACATGGGAGCTCTGTGAGGCGCCAAGGAGGGTGGTGAAGGTGGGACAGCTGAGCAGCCAGCCCATGGTGCCCCCCTCACTGCGAGGTCAGTGAGCGGAATGGCTGAGCGCGTTCTGCACAGTGCTTCTCCCTCCCGCGGTGGCATGAGTGGAGGCCACACGCAACCTTTTGGCCACATGAAGGGAGAGCCTGTGGTCCTGAGGCCTTCTCTTTGCCTTAGTGATTTATTGTGAAAGCATCTGAGGGGGGTTCAAGAGACAGATAAAATAAAGAGGCAAACTAGAGATAAATATTTTATATAACTTAGGGCAGGCATTGAAGTTCAGAGAAAAATTAGCTCAGAAAATAGCTCCCGTGACCTCTGTGTCTATAATTCTTCACTCAAGAGCCCGAGAACGGGGCCTCCAGCCTAGCGTGCAGAGTAAAGGAAGACACACCGTAAGTCACGTGGCTCTGACGTCAGAGGAGGGGCACCCATCCCTTACATAGAGAGACGCCCTTCCTAGCATCTGACTCTGAAATAAAATTCATGCCTGGCAGCCCTGAGGACCCAGAATGAAACAGCGGGCACTGTCCTCAGTAACCCCCCTGTGTCACAGGACTTGGGGGCTTGCTTGGGGGTTGTTCCTAGAAGACCTTTCAAGACGCTTCTGGAAAATAAATTGCTCATAGCCCTGCTGATCTGGAGGAGTTTAAGCAATGTACCCGGAGAAACACCACGACACACCACAAGTTCTCCTAGTTGTCTCTGCAGCTGGGACTTCATCCCACAAAAGTTAAAGTGGAGAACTGATTAAGAAGCAAATACCTCTGGTTCTATCTCATCATGTGCATATTTGAGAGGCAATGAAAAGCAAGCCGGTGCCTGCACACCTCCCTCTGTAAGTCAACAGATGGTGACAAAAGTTTGGTCATTGTATGGTGTCATCAGTGCTGGGCCCCTGGCTGCTTACCTGTGACAGCTGTATTGTCACCCAAACATCTGACCTCACAGAGAGCTCTCCATCCTCCTAGCCAGCAAGGGAACCTGAAGTCGTCAGCTTAGTCATGTTACCAGATCTCACGCTCACATAAATCCATCCCCTCAACCCAGCTTCAGGAAAGAGGACTCAATAGAACCCCATGGCATTTA
>PVKN010039695.1:0-10841 GCA_004027915.1 Capromys pilorides
TCATTATAGTTATCCTTTCTCTCTCTAGTTCAGAGATTATTTCTGCTCTGTTCTCCCCTCTACCTTTCTGCAATTGTTCCCCTATTTAGATGCTATTAGTTTAGAGATTTTTTTTTGTTTTACTTCAGATGTTATTTCTGTTCTGGTTTGCTCTATACATTTCTGCAGTTGTTTTTCCACTTCAGATTCTATTAATTCAGATAACATCAGAGATGTTATCTCTGATCTGAGTTACTCTATACATTTCTGTACTTGTCTGTCTACCTCAGATTCAGAGGTTTTAGTTGCATGATTCCCATTTTCTTCCATAGTAGCATCTCCTGTATTTGATTTGGGTGGGCTCGGGCCCTGAGATTGCATCTTACTCCTTGTGATTATCATTTTGTATGGCAGTGATCTCTGCACTTTGGTGAAGTTATGGTGTTAGCACCTATGGGCGTTTGTTCTGTATCCACCAAGCCTGTTCCCCTACAGACATGCCTGGCTTCAAGTCAGAGCTCAGGCCACTGGCTGCTGCAAGGCCCTGTGGGTCAGAATTGTGGGTGGAGTTGGAGCTCTGGAGTTGAGGAGTCTGTGAATGGATGTGACCTGAGCTTCCATACCTGGCAGGCACACAGGCCAGATGGGATGGCGAATGGGTTCATGACTTTTGAACATATTTTATATATTTACTATCTGAACTTTTTCATCTGAGAAGTGTCTCTTTATTTTTATTACCAACTATTTTTTCTTTTTGTATTTTATTTTCTTTTAGGGAAGCGTCTACAGGGTGTTCAGGGTCAGACTCATAGTGATCCACCAGTTCACAGCCTCCTGAGAGCTGGGATTACAGGCACGTGCCACCACACCCAGTCTCAATTGCCATCTCAGCATGCCCCTGGGGAGCAGCTGGCACAGCAGGTCTGGGGATCAAACCCCGAGTCCCAGTGCCTGCTTGTAGGTGCTTTAATCCACCAAGCTATTTGGATAGCCCCAATTGCCAACTTTTTGATTGGATCTTTCAACTGTGAGGAGCCTAATTTTGTGAGTACTTTGTGTGACCTACATTTTGATCCTCTTCTAAGGATTACGTGATGCCAAGGGTTTTCCCATTCTGGAGGTTATCTCTTCACTCAATTGTTTGCTTTGTTGCTCAGCACCTTTTTATTTTATATGATTGCATTTGTTGATTTCCTGTTATTATTTCTTGTCCTATTTGTGTTCTTTTAAAAAAATAAAGAAGGAGGTTCTCTCCTAGTCCTCTGTCCTCAATTGTATGTGTTTTATCTTCCAGCTGATTGTTTCTGTTTCAGTATTTGGATCTTTGATCCATGTTTATTTTAGTTTTGTGGTATTTATTGTGTTGAGGCACATTCCTTCTATAACTAATCTGTTAAGAACCTTTGTTATTAAAGGGTGTTGAAATATATCAAATGATTTCCTACATCTGTGCAAATAATGCTTTGTCGGTGGTACTTAACTGTCTTGATATGGCATATCACGTTCACTGATTTTGTACATAATAAACCATCCTTGCATTCCTGGGATGACTCTCACTTGATCATAATTAATAATCTGGGAGTGAGTTTGTTAGTATTTTGTTAAGGACTTTTACCTGTATGTTTAACAAAGATGCTGGCCTATGCCTAGCCTTGCCATACCATCATTACTGTGTCCAGGCTGAGCTATTAAGGCCATCTTGACCTCAGAGGATAACTTCTGAATTGGCCTACAGAGGCAGACTAGTTGGTGCTTCCTGTCTTCTGCAATTCTTCCAGTTATTAGACTCTCACCAGGTTCTGTGGCCTCTTCTCTGGTCTCCTTCACTTTTGTGAAGACAGTTTGCTGTGTGAGCACATGCACAGGTGACGCTGCTGTGGACAGGCGGTCACCAATCGGCCTCACTGCCACCTTCTGCTGCACCACCCCCTTTTTTTAATGATGTTGACTTCAGCCCTTGTCTACTCAAGTTCATCCCCTATGAAGAGCACTGAATTCTCCCTGCAGAGGGGACGTTGGAGTAAATTCTCAACCATATGCAAGCATAATAAGCAGATATGTTCACTACTGTTACAAAGAGCAAAATACTTTAAAATAGTTATCCAATAATGAGAGGCGGATCTGGAAGGTATAGAACTGTACATCCGCGTGTGCGCGCGCACAGCGATGGCCCTCTGGGAAGCGACTCTGCACCCCAAGAAGTGAGCAGGAAAACAGCTCAAGCATTAGCATGGAACATGGCCTTGAAGATTCATTTTTCCAAATGTTCTACAATTTATATTTATCGAAGTAATAAATTAAAATACAAATCTTTTGATCAAAGCCATCTATAACCACTGAAAATAGCCAATAAATCACTGAATTTTTAGACTTAACATTAATCAGAAAGAGTTACAGCAGTTTTTTTTTCCTTGATTTTTCCACATAACTTCAGGTTATACACAACTGATATTTTATGTTGTACAAAGACATCAGATTTGTGGGGAGAGAAATGTAAAGAACCGGTGTTGCAGTGGAATGTGGCTGAGAAATATAGCATCAAATAGATCAGCCTCTGCTACTGGTGTGTCTATCATCTCTCCTTTCTTAATTTTAAAGAACGAATAGCTTACTTTTTTGGAGCATTAATAGTGTGCCTGAATTTGAATTACTTAATTATTCTGAGACTCTGATGAGGAAACAGCTATGTCCATCCCCGTGTCCAGCGAGAGACAGGAGCCACAGAGTCAGCAGCGCCCACCAGGCCACCTGTCCTCCCTCCCTCAGAGCCACTGTCCCCAGCCCTGGCACAGTGTCCGCCTCCACGCCCAGCCCTGGGGGTGCCCGACGTGTCAGCCCTGGCTGTTGTCTCCATCATTAGTTATCACTGCATCGACTTCTACAGTTCCTTGTTCATACTCAGTACTTTTTCTACTGTTTATGTCAGTTTGAAAAACATAAGGAATTCAAAGGTTTTTAGGAGAAATGAGTACATTGAGTTAGATATTTTAAGATTTCTTCAGAGACAGAATACAGTCTGTGAGTCTCCCAGGGATGTCTCCTATGGAGCTCAGTCAGATACCCCACTGTTAGCTACCGCTGGGCCCCTGCAGCACCCGTAGCAGGACGCGACCCACACCATGCCCCTCACTCCCCTTCTGGCCTCTCCTGCCGCTTCAGCCCACGCATGATGCCTCCCACACAGCTAATCCACAGCTTGCTGTCCTCTCAGGCCTGTCTGCTTCACACCCTGCATGTGCGCTACTCCTTCAGCAAACAGGGTGCTCCTCCAAGACGCAGCAGAAGAAAGCCCTCGTCTGGTAAAACCTTCTGACCCACAGCCATCTGAAAAGCTCACTCTCCCTTTGCAAGCAGTCTCTGGGCAGAGACTGGGCAGAGGAGCCTTTCCTCCTATACCCTCAGCCACCCTGGGCAGCCTCTGCTCCTGCAGCCTGGGAGCTCTGGCACTGGGGGCAGCACCCAGGCTGGGATCAGAACGGCTCATAGAATGGTTTTGATGACAACACCAGTGAGGCAGGGCTGCAAGCCTAACTTGGCTACATGAAGCAAAAGAAAAATTTAACACAGTGATAAAGAGGAGTCTCATGCAGGCTCAGGAAAAGTCATATTAGTAGATTACAAACATGGCTTGAAGAAAAGATCCTCTCTTTCTCTCTCTCTCTCTCTCTCTCTCTCTCTCTCTCTCTCTCTCTCTCCCCCCCCCCCCATCTTGCTCTCTCTGTTTCCCTTCTCTCCCTCCTTTAAATTCCCTAATTCCCTTACAGGAACATGTGGTGAACATCAGTATTGCCAAAGCTTCAGCAATCTATATCATCTTTAGACTTCTTTGACAAGATTGCATTTTATTTCCCAGTTTCTGTCCCCAAGTTTTCTAGACACTCCTTTAACAGGCTCGTTATGAGTTAGACGAACACTAAGCCAATAGAATCACCAGAGGACAGAGTAACATAGGGCAACGTGGCCAATGTGGCCAACTGCTAGAAAAGAAAGGTGGCAAGGAAGACGCACACAGACATTCTGAGCGTGCGCTCATCTATGCATGCACAAGTGTCGTCACAAATAGACTAGTGAGTCTGCCAAAGCATGTGCTGAATTAGTTTTTGTATAGGTGTACATATGTGTTTTAGCATGCAGATTTTTATTACTGAGGAATCCATATGCACAACAGCGGCTTCTGACCTAGGAAAAGATTCTCTCTCTCCTCTACCTCTAGAGCCGAAAATGAATTTTCATTGTGGTCCAGATGCTTTCTGGGGTCAAGACACTCTGTTATCTCAAACATATGTTTAATGGTACTTGCTTTAATGAAGAGCCCAGCCTGGCATTCTCCTTCACCACACTTGATCTTGTGTTTAGGGTGAGTGAGGTTGCATGGCGTCTTCCTGCCCTCCTCTTTGGTTTGCCCTCATGGCAGGAAGACCAGACAAAGATGAGAAGGGTTGAGGCCCAGCTTTCCATTAATAGTGCACCTGGCTTCCATCATTGCCCTCCATCAGCTGTGGTCTCATAATGGGTCTCCATTAAGCATGAGAGGGAAGTGGTTCATTTCTGAAGAGCACCAGCCCTGCCCCAGCCGGTGCAGTAATTGGTCCATGCAGGGGTAGAGAGGAAGCAACTCGGGCCCAGGCAAGCTCAGGGCCGAGTGGCTCCCACCCCAGGCTGTGGTGCCAAACCATCTCAGTTCATGGCTGTCCTCCTCACTCACTGAGGAGATCCGGCTTGTTAATTTCCCTGTGCCTCTGTTTACCACAAAAGAAGCATAATTAGAGCACCATGGCCAGACGTCATGTGGGACTGCACATGCGTGGATAGGAGAAGAGTAATTGTGTGCCTGCAGCACAGGTGTCCTCAGGTCTCTGTGGGTCAGCTTCCCAGCTGGCCCTGCACGACTTCTTTGAATTTCCCATGCTTCAGTGGCCCTTGACATCCGACCCTGCACCTGCTCTGACATTCGGGCCGTTTACTTCCTTCCTGTCTTGACCTCTCTCTAGCCTTCTCAGTCCTTCTCCTTTCCTTAGACCTCTCTCTTTTTTTGGTACCACCAAGGCTATCTCCTATCTACACATGCATACACACACACACACACACACACACACACACACACCTCCTTGTCATCCACAGTGCCTGCTGTGGTCACAGACCTCACAGGAAAAGTGGAAAGAACAGAGAGGATTTACCATGCAAAGAGGAAACGACCCTAAGTCAGTGGTAAGTTTCTAGCACTGTCTCCACCAAGGTGCCTTAGCCTCCCACCAGGGACACGGCATGGCTTAAACCGTACCCTTACCCCACCGTCCGCTCAGAGCAGCCCCTGCTATCTCTCTCACAGCTGAACACGCAGGCCGAAGATGACTGATGTGTGCCTTCACCCGACAGCATCCGCAGCCTGGTTCTGCCAGACTGGTTCTGGTCGCCACTCAGCACATGGTAGGCATTCAGGGAAAAGGAAAACCGCTGGCCTGCTGTCTCCCCCAAGCCTGGTGCAACTGAAGGAAAAGTGCGAGGATGATAGTGGGAGAGAAAGGGTGTGTCCTTCTTGGATGTGGAGATTATGGGAAATAGTAGTTGATTTTACCTAAAAAGAAGACCTAACAGGAAGCTGTCAGAGTAAGGTTTTCCAGAATCTCTTGTATCCGTTAGAATACCCCATATAAGGGGTTTCAGGCTCTGGGGTTGCCAAAGGCAACATCCCTCAATAGCAAGAAGTTTGTAGCACAATGAAGCTAGAATCTTGAGAACGTAATGGCTGAGTAGACTCATGAAAGGTGGTTCTGTGAAGACCAATATATCGTAGAGAAAAAGAACCTCTCTTGGACACAGGCCAATTGTATTAGTCAGCTTCTTCTCACTAAAATAAGATACCTGGGGCAGGTTACCTCATAATGAAAAGAGGTTTATTTTGATTTACAGGAGGTCCAAGATCTAAGAGCCTCATTTTGTGATAATTTTCTTTCTGGAAGAGTCCTGAGATGGTACAAAATGTCACATAGCAAACATCAGGATGGTGCCTGTCTGTGGGTGTCTCTTGCGGTCTCTCCACCTCTTAGAAATCCACCAAGCTTCCATCATGTGGCTCTACCTAATGGCTTTGTCTAATCCCAATCATTAGCATTCCAACTACTGGTCATGTTCCCAAGTCCTAGCTTCATCCACCTCTAAACATTGTAATCAGATTAAGGTTCCACCCCCTTAGTACCTCATAATGGGGTTTAAAGATCAGCCACGAGGCCTTGAGAGATACTCAAGCCACATCCCAACCCTGAGGGCTGACGTCCACCTGCACATGAATCCAGTCTTTGTGTCCAGTCTTGAGGGCGGCTTCACCCTTAGGAGGACAGAACACATCTCAAGGACAGGGAGGAAGAGAAGGAGAGCAGAGATGAGGAGAAGAGGAAGGCGGCAGAGGGAGCAGACCTCATGGCCCCTACACCAAGGGCAGCCAAAGCTGGACACAGAAAGTTCATTAAATTGGACGAAATAGTTGTACAATCCAAAGACAATGATGGACCCAGAAGACCTACGTTAATATTGGGGCAAAGAAACGGGCCAAGCGTGGCCTAAGCCTGACCTACTTTAGCTCACTCACAACCCTCCGATGGACAAGCCAGGGGGACGCTATCACCTCCATGGCATCCCAGAAGACAGCACCCCCATCGACGCACCTCCAGGGGTGTGACCCCTGCCCAGCTGTATCCATGCAGAGGTCAAGGAAGAGCCGATCTCAGTGCAGTGACTGAGGTTACAAAAGGAAGCTTGCGCTTGCACACATGCACGCACACACATGCACACACATACACATGCACACACATATGCACACACACACACACACACTGAGTAACAGTCTGTTTATGGGAGAACCCCGTCCCAGGCACCTCCCTCACAGTTATGAAGCGGAGTGCGGATGCTCCCATTTTAATGGCTCCCTATTTTCCTGGACTGTGTCGTCTGTGGAAGCAGAGGCAGTGCCGTGCAAGTCCACTAGAAGCAGAGAGAGCGCGAAAGCCCTGCCCCTGGCCCAAGGAGGACAGGACTCTCACACATGGGAACGCGAGTCCCTCACTGTGGTCCCAGCCTCCATAAATAACACCCTGTGTGAAAACACCACTTGATGCAAATTGTGACTGAGTCCCCCTAAATGGGTGCGTGTCCAGGGGAGAGCGTCTAGCACTTGGCAAGAGCGTCGGGGCGGCACAGGGATCCGGAGGCGGTGCTCCGTGGAGGCGTCAGCCGCATCCGTGCTGTATGTTTCTCAGAAACGATTAACATTTTTTACTGAAGTCATAAGCTCCAAAGAAGAGCCGTAGCTGCGGCGTAGCAGCCCCTGTGAAATCAGGTGACATTCCGAGATGAATCTATGGATACTTCGCATAATGAGATGGTCATCCTGGGTGCCAGCTTTCGTGGAGTCTTCTGCGCTAATCACTTTTCCAAGAAATACTTCGGAGAGCCCACGGTGGTAGCTGAGCTTCAAAGGATGAATTGCTCGGATGACTGGGGACTCACAGAGTCGCAGGGAAACCTCAGTTGTGGGACCAAAGAGGCCGTCCCTTGGGTTTGTTAAAAAACCATAATTTGCTTTCCTTGGAGGAGCGATGGGTGGTCGCTCTGGCGTGGGGCTCGGGACTGTCACACCACTCCGGCGGGGTTCTGGGAAATCCCGTGGAAAGGTCATGATTCAGTGCCCATTTCCCTTGCTCGGAAGGCGACAAACGGGCCCGTCCCAAGCAGGAGCAGAGCGATTCCAGGAAGAGAGTGGTGAGTGACATGGGGCGGTGCTAACGAGAAGGGAAGTCAGTGGAGGACAAGGACAAAACGGTAAGAGGTAACTCAGAGGGGAGCCACGCCGCCCCACTGTAGGGCTGCAGGGCTGCTCCTAGGAGCTGGCACCTTCTGCCTTGCTCCCAAGAGGACAGAAGCCAGGAAGGACGCGGGGGCTGCAGCCCCCACTACGCCGAGCCTGCCGCTGCGTCTGCTGGTCTCGGCAGGGGTCTTGAGGGGAGCTGGGCCTGCATGCACTCCTCCTTCCTCTGAGGAGTTTCTAGTTCACCACCAGCCCTGGAGAAACAACCTCCCTGAGCTCTTTTGTGTTTGACCTTCTACCGGTCATGTCGCGGAGCTCCGCCTTCTGCAAGCTTGGGAGCCTCCTACACTCCGCGCAGGTCCTGGGCCTGGGCGCTCACGTGCGTGCTTTCACACAGCCTTCCAGGCAAGACCGCCGGGGAGGTGCTGAGGACCCTGTTGTCCAGGCAGAGGCAAGCACAGTTGGCCCTGACTCGAACTAGCAGGAGAGGAGATCTGAGGACTTCCGGCTCAGCAAGCGCTCTGGTTCCCCCAAGAGTCCTGAGCAGAGACGCAAGCGGTGCTGATTCCCACACCGCCAAGCAGGGCCCCAGCACCCCGGCCGCTAGATAAATCAGGGAGCGCAGCAGCGAGCATGGACTCTGTGCTCCTCCCTGGCTGGCCCAGGTGTTTCCAGCTGGGCTTTAGTTCCTTGCCCAAGGGGCCACGAGGTTGCTGTGCTGGTCTACACGGAAGGCCCTGGGCCAGAGGTGGAACCCCGCCTGCAGGGCCTTTGCTTGTGTGGCCTGGACGGCCTTGCTGTAACCGCCACCGGAAAACCCACAGTAGAGCAGTGTGCCTGCCACCTACCCTGGACAGGCGGGAGTGTCCCCCCTGCTCACTCCTGCCCCGGGGGACAGAGCAGGGACACAACAGCAGGGCCGTCAGCATGGCACTGCGCTGCCTTCACATCTGCGAGAGCAAAGCTGGCTAGAGCCCTGGCTGTCCTCCCACGCCACCCTCTGCAGAGCAGGAACTGGAGCTCAGTATCACTCCTGTCCTTCGTGACGAGACTGGCAGGACGGAGGCCCATGATGTGACTCCAGTGTCACCAAAGCTTTTCTTACCTTGTTTTGCACTGTTTAAGGGACTTTGTTTCTACCAGAGAGGTGGAGCAGAGTCACTCGCCCTGGCCCAGGAAGCCGTGCTCTGCAGCCTGCAAGCACTCCCCGCTGTGCCTTTGTCACCAGCCCGTGTCCTCTCGCCCTTCGCACCGCCCTTTCCGGAATCCGACAGTGAAAGCCGCACTTCTCTCGCTCTGGTCCCGCGACAGGTGCGGGGTTGGCGTCTCGGGTCAGGCCTATGTTCGAGTCCTGACTGCCTGGCTTTCTCACCTTGTGGCTCTAGGAAATCACTCCCTTCACTTCCTCACCTTGGAGTCAGAGACTGTCCTGGGTGTCCCCACCAGGAGAGCTGGCTGGGAGCATCACGTGGAGGCGGGGAGGCTGCGGTCACAAGCACGCGCACGGCGCATCGGGTGCAAGTGCAGCGTAGAAGCTCAAAAAACACCCACTGTGCTCTAGTCCAGTGGGTTCCAGGGAAACCACAGGAGGCCGAGGCCTGCTGCTCCCAGTCCTGCCCCTTGCATCCCTTGGCTGCTGCCGGACACAGGAGAGGCAGAGGCCAGCGTTCCACTGCCATCAGCAGGCAGTGTCCCCAGTGAGTCACTGTTGACCACGGCTGTCAGTTGTAATTGTTCTTCTGGTCCTGAGGATTGAGCTCAGGGCATTCACACTAAGCTACAACCTCAGCCCTTTCTTATTTATTTACTTATTTATTTATATTTTTATTTTGCAGCCAAGTCCCCCTGCATCATTAAGTTGCCCCTGCTGCGTAATCCTCCTGCTTCAGTCTTCCGAACACTGTCTTGTCCCAGAGAACATGAGCACCTAGACTTGGAGGAGAAGGCCAAGTATTTCAGAGAGTGTCTCCACCAGTGCCGGAGAGGAGGGCTGCCCCGCACACCACCTGCCGCCCCACCCCCACCCCGCAGTCGTCTTGGGTCTCCTTCCTCAGGCTCAGGATCCAGTGACGGGGCACAGCTCCCCTCGCCACACACGCGGCTGCCCGGGTCCTGGGAGCCTGGCTGCAGTCGCACGTCCAGGTGCTCTTGGTCCCCAAGGGTGTCTGGCCAGCCTGGTTCCTCCCTTCTTTCCCTTCCCTCCCGTGTGACTCACTTCTGCTGCAGGAGACAGGGCAAGTGTTGAGTGGCTGTTTAGAGCCTGCATACAGAGAGGAACCCTGTAATCAGCCTGAGTGGTCATCCGATCCACGTGGGAAAGCACCCCCTCCCCTCCCTCCCATGGCTCTCAAGCCCTGGGAAGTGACACCAGCCAGCGTGGAGGGAGCACCACTAATAGGAATAACTGCCATGTGTCACAGGATGCCTGCTGGTCACCAGGCGCCTCGCACGCACGCTCACACGCACAGTGTCATTAGTCTTCAAGGCTGCCCCGAGGGAGGCCTCGAAGGCTCTTTTGTACAAGGAGCAGAGCCAGGGAGCCCTGGGAAGGCCACATCCTCTCCAGCTAAGAGGTGGCAGCGCTGTGATGTTGGTGTGTCTCTCCACGTGGCCATGCCTGGAGCCAACTGGCTGTGGTCATGAAGCATGCAGAAAGCAAAAGCATTGTTTGGAGTCCCAAGGAGTCCAGAGCTCCGGTTCCATTCAGGTTTCTTTCAAGGCCTTTAAATGTCTCCAGATGTTCCTCAGTATTTACTTAGTCTTTTTATCTGGTAAACTCCACCAGCTTTTACTGAGGGCTGCTACATACCAGGAAATATGCTAAATGCCCACCTTAACCAGACTAATGGTAAAGTCTCCTATTTGGAGTTCTGGGTCTGAGCCTCACTCATGATCATCCCTGTGTGTACCAGGGCAAGATTCTTATTACTTCATAGCCCCCTTCCCTGTCTGCAGTCTGGGAATTATGCTGATCTGAGGTAAACATCAGGCACCAGTCCTGTGTGTAGGATGGGATAGGGTAGGATAGGATAGGATAGGATAGGATAGGATAGGATAGGAT
>PVKN010039696.1:0-10883 GCA_004027915.1 Capromys pilorides
CTCTTTCTGTGTGTGTGTGTGTGTATGTGTGTGTGTGTGTAATGTTGATAGGAAAATAGCACGTAGGATGGAAAAGACAAGTGTCTACTGAGGCAACAATCTAGGCGTATAAGTGAGGAAATGTAGGCGGCTGTCCCGTTAAAAGGAAACCCTGCTTTCTCATAGATAGATACCCACAGCAAAGTACTGCATAAATTGTGAACCACATTCACAAAACAAAGATGCTTATAATAACTGAAACTTTATAAAATGAATCATAATAATGGTCATGGCATTAGACTTTTCCTAGAGGACCTTCTGGAATACACAGAATGCAGTAACAGTGAATGTCTTCATTTTACTCCAGTAGGAGTGGGGGCAGTATATTCCCAAGTGGGTTTGCCTCATCTTTGCAATGCTATAAAAGCAAGCCATGACTATGCATTCTGCTTGGATCACAACTGCCGTGATATAGTCAGGCATGGTGGCTAATACCTATAATTTCAGTACTTGGGAAGCTGAGGCAAGAGGATCCCCATGAGTTCAAGGCCAGCCTCCACTATATAATGAGAACTTGCCTCAAAAATAAGCAAGTAAGCCATCTTACACACATTGATTATTATAATAATCAAATGTCATTTCAGAAGGCTATTTTAAAAAGTGTTTCTAAATTGTGTTCTTGCTAGACATTTGAGCCAATTCCTAGTGTGTAGATTGTGTGATTTTTATTGTTGCTCATGGATAACAGCTTTAGAATGCTTCTATAAATTCCTGCATCTCTTTTATAGGAACCCAATACCCCACACTTTCAGGATAATTAAAGCCCAATACTGAGTTCAGTGCCAAGATATTTGTATCAATTCTTTGTACCAATAGCAAAAGAAGAAGTGTACCTTGACATGAGAAATACCAGGAATCTCATGAAGACCCTTGGTTGCATAAATTTTCAAGCTATCAAGGGAGGAAGAACTGGGAGGTAAAGAAATGTACAGTGTTCTCGTTTGAGCATTGGGAACTGGGGATGGCTATAGAATCTTTAGAAGTTTCCCTTTTTGGGTTAGGTTGACAGAAGGTTGGTGATTTTAGTTCCTAGGGCCACTATATTAAAATAACATAAACCAAGTGGCTTAAGATGTCTTAGAATGCTAGATGCTAGGAGTCTGAAATTAAGGTGAGCCTGGGCCACATGCTCTCTGTCACTGGTAAGAGAATCCTTTCTCGCCTCTTCCTGCTGGCCACCAGCCTGGGGCTCTGGCTTCCAGCCACCGCTCCAAGCTCAGTCTTTAGCATCATGCTACGTTTTCCCTCTATGCCTCTGTCACTTGGCCACCTTCATATAAGGATACAGTCAGAGAGGATGAGACACTTCCACTCTGGTATGACCTGCTAACTAGCTGCTCCTGCAACAACCTTATTCTCAAAGCAAACAACCTTATTCTGTTGTGGTTAGGATTTTAATATAGCTTCTTAGAGTGGTGTCATAATTTGGGCCCATTCTCCTGTGCGTGGAAGGTGATGGGTCCTGGAGGTACAGCGTTCATCAGTGACTTCATTCACTGACAGGTTCAGAAGCTGAGTGTACCGTTAGGGAAGGGTCTACAGAGTGTTCAGGTTCAGGGTCTCACTACTTGATTGGACTCCTGGTGATCCGCCTGTTTACAGCCTCCCAAGAGCTGGGATTACAGGTGTGTGCTGCCACACCCAGTCTTAATTGCCTGCTAAGTGGGTGGGGCCGGCATGGCAGGCCCTGGGACCGATTCCATCCTGTGCACCGGCTTGTAGGCACTTTAATCCACTGAGCTATTTGGCTGACCTAAATGTGTATTCTTGTCCCTCACTCCTTCCTTATCTCCTCCCTCCTGGCTGCGGAGGGGTTAAAGCACCTTCTCTCTTCCATCTACTTCCTGTTGTGGAACAGGCTGGTTGGGACTGAGATGTAAATTGTTGGTGGTGGAACCAACTTAGTCAGATGTAAATTGGGAAAATGATGAAAGCAGGTGGCCGAATTCAGACCACAACAACAGTGGTGGTATAGGATGGGCAAAATGTTTTGAGAGTTACTGAATAAAATGACTGTAGACCTCTTATTTTAAGAGCCCCACACAATGGAGCTAGAGCTAGGAAAGCTTCTGCAAAGAGTAAACTACTGGTTTAAAAAAAAGCGTGATTTCTCAGGTGCTGATGTGGAATAAAGGCACAGTGGTGCATGTGCAGCAAATCTAACAAGCAATGTCATTTCTAGAGTTAAGTAGATCGATGACTATAAAGTCTGAGTAGGAATAATTTGCAAGCCATATATTGGATAAAGGTTATTATCCTGAATATATAATTTATACAACTCCATAAAAAATAAAAATGGACAAGCGACTTGAATAAACATTTATATAAAGAAAATATTCATGTGACAATATACATACAAAAATATGCTCAGCAAAGCCAATCATTATGAAAGTCAAGATCAAAACTATAGGGGCCAGAGAGATGGTTCAGTGGTCTAAAGTGCCTGCTTAGGAAGGCTCAGGCAACTGCGGGGACTGCAGTTCGATCCCCGGCACCACATGCTGCGCCAGCGCCACCACCAGGGCAGGCTGAGCCAGCCACACACACACACAAAAAAATGAATAAATAAAAGAAACAAACAAACACAACAAGCAAACAAATAAATAAAAATTAAAAAAAAAAAAGATCAAAACTATAGTAAATACCTCCTCCTTTTAAGGTAGCTACCACCAAAACATAAAACTAGTGATAGTGTGACGTGGAGAGATTGGAACCCTGGGAACTCTTGGTGGGACTGTGAAATGATGTGTCGGCTATGCAGCAAGGTGGGAAAGTTCACACAAGTGTATCCCAGCACTCTGGGAAGCTGAGGGGAGAGGACTGCAAGTCTGAGCCCAGCTGAACAACTTACTGATCTAGTGAGATCCTAACTCAAAGGAAAGGCATAAAAAGGGGGACTGGAGATGTATCTCCATGTGATGGTCTTGGATTCAACCTCCTGCACCATAAAAACAAAAACTACCGTATGACACAGAACTTCCTCTTCTAGGTATATATCCAGAAGAACTGGAAATAGAGTCTCACAGAGGTATTGGCACACCAGCCTTATTCACATTTGTAGCATTACTCAAACAAGAAGAAGATGTGGAAGTGGCTTAAAGGTTTATCAATACATAAATCAAGAAAATGGAATTTACAAATATATATTACATCTGTAATGTTACTTAGTCCTTAAAAAGAAGAAAATCCCATCATATGCTAAAATATACCCAGGCATGGTGACGCACCCTTGTTATCCCAGAATTTGGGAGGTGAGTTGCTGCAAGTTCGAAGACAGCCTGGACTACATAGTGAATTCAAGGCCATCCTAGAATACATAGTGAGACCCTGTCTCAAAAACAAATTAAAATACAATAAGAATGAACCTTGAGGATACTATGCTAAATGAAATAAGCCAGCCAAATGCTGAACGATGTAGAGAAACTTGTAATATAGAGAAACTCGTAGAAAAGGATAACGCTTGTCAGGGGCTGAAAGGAAACGTTGGGAGCAGTTCAGTGATGTATTCTGTTTTGTGCAGTTGTACTCAGAAAAACAGAAATGCAATGGCTCACAGTCCTGGAGCCCGGGACGTCCCAGTCATGGGTTGCATCTCACAAGGTTCTTCTGGTGGCATGTGTACTGCAAGAGGACAAAATGCAGGTCAACAAGAAATCCCTGGAGGCCAAATGTATTGCTGCACAAGGAGTGGAATGCAGTGTTAACGTTCACCCATTCACCAAGGCTAGAATCCTCATGGCACAATAACTTGTTTTTTATACATACCAAGAATTGAACTCAGGACCTTGCACTTGTAGGCAGGTGCTTGTGCCACTGAGCTACATCCCCGGCCCTTAATCACTCTTCAAAGGTCGCATCTCTTCATGCGGATGGATGGTCCCTGACTCATGGTGCTTTGACTTGTTATCTTTCCATTTTATGGAAGTGCCAGAGCAGCAATTCAGTTTTTCCATTTCAGTATAGTATTCAACAAATCATATGAGATATTCAACAGTGCATTATTAAATAGATGTTGTATTAGATGTTTTGTCTAACTGCAGGCCAAGTGAATAAAACAAAGTGAATTTAAAGTACACAAGGCTAAGTTATGATGTTTGGTAGGTTACATACATCAGATGAATTTTTAAGATACCATTTTGTTCCCCAAAAGTCTGTATGTAAATACTTGGGTGGTACTGGGAGCCTTTAAGAGTGGAGTCCTATGGGAGGTTCTCTGGGTACTGGGGACATGGCCTTGCAGGACCCTTTGGGACCTGCTCTCTTGACCTTTGCTTCCTGGCTTGAGACATGAGTCTGTCCTCCAGTGCATGCTCTCACCATTGGCAGCTGCTACCCCTACCAGGACTGAGCAGATGCGAGTACCGTGCCTTTGAACCTCTGACACTGAGTTAAATCAACCTTTTTCTCGTTATAAGTTACCTCTGGTATATTGTGACTCAAAGGCATCTTGTCAGCTTGTGGTGACTTTATTGGGACATAAGTCCATTGCATTTGTATTGTCTCAGTGGCAAGCAAGTGTCTCACAGATGATGCTTGAGGGACACATTCCAACCATGGCACTGGGGGCCGTGTTTGAGTCATCCAGAGGAGGGGTGTTTCTATGGATCTGTTGTCCAATGTGTATACGCTGACCATACTGTACACTTGGATATCGTTAGAAAGATGAGTTTTAAGTTTTGTGTGCATGTGTGTGTGTGTGTGTGTTGCCACACAAAACTCACCATCAACAGTCAATGCATCTTTCTTCTGGTCTTTTTTATTTTAAAGAGAAAAAATGAAAATAGCAAAAAAGCAAGGACCGGCTAGATAGCTCAGCAGACTCAAGTGTCTGCTTAGGCAGAGCACAGTGGCTGGGGTTTGATACCTAGCATGCTGGGCTGGCCCAGCCCACAGAGTACGCTGAGATAGCAATGGAGACTGGGCATGGTGGTGTATGCCTGTAATCCCAGGGCTTGGGAGGTTGAAAACAGGAGAATCACTAGGAATCCAATCTATATAGTGAGACCCTGTAGATCCTGTCCTAAATACAGAGAAAAAAAAAACAGGTTAGTATGACAGTTATAATAGTTAATACTTTGGGTGTTGTCTTCACAGCAGTTATTCAGAGTATAAGAAATAGACATGACAGCTTGCCCAAGCAATATTAGCACAAGTCTTTCTTTTCAATGAACTAAGAGGAAACTAGCTATATAATTATCTGAATTATTATGTGTGTGAATATATATATATATATATATATATATATATATATATATTTTCTTCTTTCTTCCTTTCCCTCTTCCTTCATTATAGTTTGTCTTTTCTTTTGAACAATTTCTTCCAACTCCCAGTATCTACTGTACTTTTTTTTTTTTTTTGTGGGACCGGGGTTCAAACTCATGACCTTGCACTTGCCAGGCAGGCACTTTTGCCATGGAGCTATCTCCCCAGCCCCTCTACTGTACATTTTGGATCTCATTTGCTCACTCAGTTTCTCACACTAGTGAGACAATACAATATTTACACCTATGGGTCTGATTTATTTCACTTAAATTCTTCTCAATGAACTGTTTCTAATTTATTTGGTAGAGAGTCACTGAGTAAATGAGAGAGAGATTTGGGTCTAAATCGTACTATTAAGCCAATCGCTTCACCTGTGTGAAACTCATTCATTTACTGAAAAATATATTTGGAGGTGGAAGCATAGATCACTATGTGTCCCACCCAACCCCACAGGAAAAGAGTTTTATAAACTGTTTCACCTAAAGGACCAGGAAACACTTGAATTATTATTCCTCTTGTCCCCACCTCAGATTGAGATGGGAGTCTGATTCTGGGCAACCCTCCATAGATAGTGAATCCTGTTGCCACCAGAAGTTGAACAAGTCCATCAGCTTTCTATGGGATATTTGAAATGGGAAGCAAAGAAACTGAAATATTGAAATGAGAGTAAATGCAGTAAGGAGACAAAATCGAGCCATCAATTCTGTAGGAAAAGTGGTTACAAAAGCAATTTCTAGAATAATTCAAAGCAGAGAGAAGTGTCAGGGCTGAGGCTTTCTGGCTCAGGATTGATAGTTGCATCCACTTCTTTCGTCTTTGGTTTTTTTTTTTTTTTTTTTTTTTTTTTTTTTTTTTTTTTTTTTTTTTTTTTTTTTTTTTTTTTTTTTTTTTTTTAATTTTTATTTATTTATTTATTTGTTTGCTTGTTGTGTTTATCTGTTTCTTTATTTATTCATTTTGTGGCTGGCTCAGCCTGCCCTGGTGGTGGCGCTGGCGCAGCATGTGGTGCCGGGGATCGAACTGCAGTCCCCACAGTTGCCTGAGCCTTCCTACGCAGGCGCTTTAGACCACTGAACCATCTCGCCGGCCCCGTCTTTGGTTTTTTGAAGTTTATAGAGTACGGCTACATGTGGGGATTTGTTCATCTGTTTTTGTCTTTGCTTGGTTAGTATTTATCATGTTTAGTGTTCTCTGAGCTACTTGGCTCTGAGAATGTGTTTGCCAGTAATTATGGATAGTGTTCAGGCATTATCATATCAAGTCTCTCTTCTCCTTTTTCCCCTCTTCTTCTCATATGCTACAACTGGTATGATATATATTTTTAAAATTCCCCGTGATTCTTGAATGTTACATTCTCTTCTATCATGTTTTTCCATCTTTTATTTGTTTGTGATTTTTCCCGTGGCCTATTTTCAAGTCTATTCATCTTCTCTCTCAGCCATATCATCTACTGATGAACTTATTAAAGGTTTTCTTCATATTTGTTCATAGTGGTTTTTTATTATACTTCTAAATTTTTTTCTCATTCTTTCATAGAATCTTTTTTCTGCTTATATTACCCACATCCTATTACAAATTAAGTTTTTTCCCATGAAAGCCCTTACTGTAGTAGTCACAGTTGTTTTAAATCCTCTGCTTGCTATTTCTGACATCCCTGTCACACCTGAATCTGCTTCTGATGATTGCTTTAGTTCATTTTTATTCTCGACATATTTTTTTGAATGCATTTGGTACACTGTCTCAGTACGCAGCTCGAACTCATAGTGATCCTCCTGTTTTCAGCCTCCCCAGTGCTGGGATTACAGGTGGGTGTCATCAAGCCTGGTCTCAGTGGCCAGGTCAGCGTGCCCAGGGGCGTGGCTGGTGCAGCCTGTGGTGCCAGGCATTGAAGCCTGGACCCTGTGCTTGCCTAGGCAGTTGCTTAGTCCACTGAGCTATCTCACCTGCCCTTTTTATTCTCATTTTTATCATGTCTTATAATTTTCAGTTGAAATCTGGGCATTTCTTATTGGGTAACAGGAACTGAGATAAACATGCTTTTTTTTTTGTCAAGGTATATATCCACCTGACGTCTTAGCTTAGTATCACTATGACAAACTATCCAAGAAAAACAACTTAAAAGAAAGAAAAAATATTTTGCCTTATGGTTTCAGTCCATGATCAGTTGGCCTATTGCTTTTTTTTTTTTTTTTTTTGTATTTAGTACAAGGTCTACAGGGTCTACAGGGTTTACAGGGTCTACAGGGTCTCACTACACAGATCAGACTTGTAGTGATCCTCCTGTTTTCAGCCTCCCAAGCACTGGGGTTACAGGTACGTGCCACCGCGCGCAGTCTCATTTGCTGTCTCAGTGCGCCCAAGGGGCAGGCCTGGCATGGCACGGTGGGGATTGAACCCTGGCTGCTGTGCTGTGCCTAAGCAGGTGCTTTAGTCTGCTGAGCTATCTGGCCCTGTTGCTTTCTTTTTCTGGGGGAGGGGAGCAATCTGCTTTATTGGTTTTTTTAAACTTTAATAAGAAATAACAATGTGACATTTTCAAAGCATGTTGGTAATACGTTCTGAGTAATTGATACAATGCATATTGTTGTCATAGTAGTTATACAGAGCACAGGATGTAGACATGATGATTTTTCTAATCATTGTTGATACAAAAAATTTCTTCTCATTAAACGAAGAGAGAGTAGTTGTATACATAGTCCAGTATTCCATAATCGCAATGGATTGTTGGCTTTTAATAAAATGTTTTAAAAATGTTATTTATTTGGTATAGGATCTCGTTATGCAGCTCACGGCGCCTCTGGGTTCTGGGGCCGGCACAGCCTGTGGTACCAGGGATCAAACACGGGTGGTCGCTCTTGCCAGGTAGGCGCTTAGACTGAGCTATCTCACCAACGCAGCCCTGCTGCTGTTGGGTCTGTGAAGAGGCAGAAGTTCACGGCAGGGCACATGTAGGAAAGGCAATGGTACTTCGGAAGTGTAGAGGGAGGGGAGAGGGTCGAGTCCACACCCCCTCCCAGGTCACGCCCTCTAATGACCTATTTCCTTCCAGCAGTCCCCACCTCCTAAAGATTCCATGATTCCCCGTAGGGCCACAGGTGCTGGGCAGGACACCTGAGCACCACTGCTGGTCGCATTTCCAGCTGTGTGCAGGAATCTGGGAAATGAAGTGAACTCACAGAGGAGAAAAGACGAGCAGCCTTGCGTTTGTGTCCAGGCAGCTTTCTGTACCCCTACCCTTCTGACTATGTGGTTACAGGAGCAACAAATTCTTTTTGCCCAAGGTCATATACTTCTCTCATTTCTAGCCAAGATCCTGCTGACACAAGAGCTGATACGGTGGATGTTAATTTGGGTTTGGGTTGTTTTATCTTCTTTTTTTTTTTTTTATTTTCTTTGTTTTGAGACAAAGTCTCCCTGTATAGTCTAGGCTGAACTTGAACTCCCTGTATAGCCTAGGTTGGAACCGAACTCATGGTGATCCTCTTGCCTCAGCCTCCCAAGTGCTGGTGGGTTGACTTTTAATGTCTAAAATGTTATTGTCAAACATAGGCAGGAAAATCAACTGGAAAAAATACCCAAAAAAATCAGATTTAGGATATTAGGTTATAGAAGACAACCCTTAAACTGTTGAACTGGATCTTTCCATTTGAATTATGTGCAAACCCCTTTTACACTCTGTATCACACAAATATCCATAAATGAAGATGAAATCTGGCACTAAGCTAATAATATGAATCTAGTGTATATAGTGCATCCCATTTAGGAATGGTGACCTAGTATCCCTGATGTTCAGTTTCTTTTTCTGTAAAACTAAGAGTGACACTTTTTTTCTACTATTGGACATTAAATCGTGGAACCTGCCTCGATCTACTTTTCTCTCTCTCTCTCTCTCTCTCTCTCTCTCTCTCTCTCTCTCTCTCTCTCTCTCTCTCTCTCTCTCTCTCTCTCTCTCTCTCTCTCTCTCTCTCTCTCTATCTCTATCTCTATCTCTATCTCTATATAATTTTGAAGCACAGCCTCACTGATTTGGCCAGGCTGGTGTCCCACTTGCCTGCTCAGCCTTTCCACAGTTGGGATTATAGCCATGTATCATCGCACCTGCGAAGACACCTCTGATGAGAGGTTGCTGCAATAATCGGTAGTTGATCGTGTTACCTTGAATAAGAAATGCCCAGCTACATTGGATGAGCATAGCTCTAACTGTGACTGAGGGGGAATTATTGGAGCCAGAAGACTCATCCTAGCACACCTTGTCACCTGAATGGCATAAAGGGGAAACAAAGAAGGAAAGGGCTCTTGTTTCTCCCGAGGAGTTCCAGTCTTCCCCTTTACCTGGGACATCATCTTCTGGCTTCAAGTGCAGACCCTTCAGCCTCCTGATATAGACTCACAGGGGATGCTGCAGTGGGCTCCGGGTCTTGGGCTCCATCCTTCAGATCTCCAGGGCAGAGATGGCCCTTTTGCACTCTCCCAACCTGATTCTGTATGTGGCCATTGGAAAGCTACCTTATAATTTCATAGATTTATATACCATGATTAAATCTATTTCTCTATAGGCACTGACTGATCCAGTTGCATATATATACATATATATATATATATATATATATATATATATATATATATATATATATTTGAGCCTCAGGGGTTACTAGGAAAAAAGGGAGTGCCAAGTACTTTGACATCATTCTCAGAACTTGATTTTCATTTGAAAAGTGATCAAATGGGAAAGCCTCTCTGCTGAGAGTAGGGGACCCTTATGACCAAGGGACATGCCATGTCATCCATGACATGCTGGCATGCTGAATCAGCAACATCTGGACAGAAACACTAGTTTGTTTTTCCTCATAAGAGAACGCTGAGCCTTGAGATAGCTGGTACCATAAACAACAAGATTTGGCATAGAAATTCAAGCTCTGTAAGTGGCTTTCCTATCATTCTAAGATACTTCTCTACAGAATTCTCTCCACACCTTGAAATGGGCCAGTGTATGTCACAGGCGAGGTCCCATGACTTCTTCTGTGTTAAAAGCCATAGCTTACACAAAGCACTTGACTTTTCTAAGGTACAATAATTTTCTGACTTACATATGCTCCCATTTTTTTTTCAAAGAGTTTTTTTTTAAATTTTTTTTTTATTTGTTATTTTTTTTTCTTATGGCTGGCTCAGCCTGTCCTGGTGGTGGGGCTGGTGCAGCATGTGGCGCCGGGGATCGAACCGAGGTCCTTGCAGTTGCCTGAGCTTTCCTAAGCAGGCACTTTAGACCACTGAACCATTTCACCGGCCCCCATATGCTCCCATTTCATTCCGTCAAAAAGCTGAAATAATTCAGCAAAATGAAGTGCCCAAAGTTATGTTTGTTTGCTTGTTTATTTATCTAATGAGACAGGGTCTCACTCTATATTCCCAGTTGGCCTTGAACTCACTCCATATCTCATGCTAGCCCAGCTCCTGGTGAGGTTTCTGTCTCAGCCTCCTGACTGCTGAGATCCGAGGTGTGCATGACCATGCCTGACTTCTACATGACCTATTTGTACCATCAAGGTGTTACTAATGCACGCTAACTCCTATTATCTACATTA
>PVKN010039697.1:0-10835 GCA_004027915.1 Capromys pilorides
TCCCCTCCTTCCTGTTTCTTTCATGGTATTGAGGATGAGGATAAACTTGGGAACTTCACACTGCAACATCTTTCTAGCCCTTTTTTTCATTATTATTTCAAATTTTGAGATAGTTTCTTCTTAGTCACTAAATAACTCCAGATGGGTTACGATTTGTGATCCTCCTTCCTTGGCTTCCCAGACTTCTGGGACAGTAGGCATGTGGCACCACTCCTGGCTCACTCTTCTTGACTTTATATGCCGGATGCTTGAACGGTTACTATCTCTAGGCCCTTGTAATGCTATTATTCTCTAAGAATCACATGAAGGCTCATAAACTTCTAGAAGCCACTGTGAAGCCATGACTGTCTCTTTGCTTTCTCATTCCTGTATTATCCATTCCACTCACACAGCCTCTCTCCTTTTGCACTCCGATGTCACGCCATATGATGCACAAGGGACCGGTCAACACTGTTGGGACAATGTTATGCCATCTGGTAGGATTTCTGACCGACTTTCCGGCTCACTTCTCTGTTGCTATTATTCCCTCCAGAGTACTGGATGAGATTCCTTAAGGACTGCATATTCAGAATTTCTTGCAAGGCAATTTGCCTCACCTTTAGGATTCTTTTAGGCCTCTGGAAGGTGAAAGAACCTATAGGAACAGAGGCAGACCTAGTGGTAGTTAGGATGGAATGTCCAGTATCTGAAAGCAGGCAATAAAGACTGTATTTAAATGTTGGTTGCATCTCACAGAAGCCGTGTGAGCTTGCACTAGCTAGTTATACTGTAGGTGTTTCTGTTTCCTCATTTTAAATCACAGAGACATTGACAGTGTTCACCTCAGTGGTTTTTTATGTGAGTGAGTACATGTATAAGGTTCTTAATGGTACCTAGCCAAGAGCCAACCAACACCTAGTGTTGGCCTTGTTACTGAAAAACAGATGGCTTATAGGGATCCAGGATATGATTTATTTATTTATTTTAAATGTATTTAGGGTAGGATCTATAGGGTCTATAGAGTCTCATTATGTAGATTGGACTCACAGTTGAGTCTCCCATTTTCAGCTTCCCAAGCGCTGGGATTACAGGTTCATGCCACCACATCCAGTCTCAATGTCTCAGTGCGCCCCGGGGGCAGGATGGAACCCAGACTCACAGTGCTCTGCCCAAGCAGGCATCTTAGTCTGCTGAGCTATCTGGCTGGCCCCGGGATATAATTTTGATGATTTCCAAATACTCATTGTTTCTGGAGTTGCCTGACCTTTTTCTACTTTAAAACTTATCTTCATGTCTTTGTTGATTAATGCTTGCTCTCCTACCTTCTTTATTTTACCTCCAGGATATACATTTTATAGTCCACCTAACCTAACCCAGTCATAATAAAAGGAAGGACTCTTTTCCATTCTGCATTATAAACTTCTGAAGAGAGGAAGGTAACTAGCTCATCGTATTTCACTGAAATCTATTGCTCACTTAAAGGCAATTAGTAGTTCTGTGGTTCAGGAAAAAAGCATATTGATTTTCTCTTTGTTCGAATAGAGTAGTTGGTGTGTGTATGTTTTATTTTGCATTGCAGGAATTTAAAGGAGGGAACCCTGTTTCACAAGTGGCACCAGTTTGTTTGTTGTTGCTAGATTCGAGACATGTCCACAAATGGATTTTCCTATTTTGAAATGAGAGTTCTGAAATATTCTCTGGATAAGACTGATGATATTTAAGTACAGTGAGAAGAAAAGTGAAGGCTGAGAAATTGTTCCTAAACTCCTCTTCTGCACTGTCCCTCTTTGTTTCCTGGTTGGGCTCTTAGAGGGCAGAGATGGGCTTCAGTTATTGCTCTCGGTCTCGGCTGATGGTGCTAGTGATTTACTGCTGTGTCTACTGAATTTGAAAGAACATTCAGAAAGGCTTGGATGCATTAACTTTTATTTTTTGCTTACAACATAAACAGACACAAGCTCAGGTGGAGAATCTATTCATGGTCTCTGCCATGTAATATATACAGAGAGCTCCCCACTGGGCTCTGCCTGTGGCTGACAGATGCACAAGAGGACCGTGTGGTCAGTGGTGCAGGCTGCATAGGTAGGACTAGTCAGGATTCAAGCTTTTCCACCCAGAGCACTTGCTACAGAACTTATTACACTGTGGCACCTAGTTGCCAATGAGGCTGAGTGATGGAGGCCAGTTGTGTGGTCAATATCTAGTCAGTTGATTCAGTTGATTGGGTCTACTGACATTGGAATTACAAAATATTTTTCATATACTATGCACAAATGTATGCAGAAATTATATGAAATAATATTACAAGTATTCAGTTTAAGAAATGTAATATTAAGAAAGCAATTAAAGTCTTCTGTATGCCTTTCAGGGTTGCTCAGGAGTAAGGACTTTTTTTTTTTATGATTTTTGGTTATCATTTTATGACATATGTTTAGAACCAAACTTCAGTGTTTGGTTTTTATATAAGAGGTATCCTATTATACATGTCCTGCAGTGACTTCGTTTTTTCTCAGCCATCTTCATAATTGTGAAATTCATACATGTTCACATGAGCAGTTAGTTGTAAGTGATTCATTTTTACTGCTCTGTAGTGTTGTTTGTTCAGTAAATCACAGACACTATATCCAGCATTCTGGCCATAGGCTGTTCTTGGGCAGTTCTTCCTTTTGCACAAAGTGCTGCTGTGAATGCCCTTGTGTAACTCTTTCCGTACACATTTGTAAATTACTGTGAGCTATGAATGTTCCTGTTGCACTAGAATACTGCTCTATTAAAGTTTCATGCAGTATATGGATCCGTCAAGGAAATCTTAAATAATTTAGACTTCCATTCACTCTGGCTAGCTTAGTGTAAGTTGCTATTGAATGCTGGCCTCATGAAGTATGGACAAAGACAGATTGGAATGGTTTAACTTCCAAAGTCCATTATCTTACTTTGGCCTATAAAGAAAATTTACAAAATTGAATCTAAGAAGGCATAGTTGCCCTTCCATTAGCTGGCTTATTTTATGCAAGTTGGCAAGGCTATTTTTGGAGGTCCCATGTTACAGTGATAACACATCACTTTTCTGTGATAGAGACAGGTTTATTTTAGAGATGAAAAAGAATAGTCTTCTAAATTTTCTTTTCTGTCCGCTAAGTGAAATTCTAACTTCCTGGCCTCATTCTTCTGACTAGAAGTTTTTACTTTCTTTCAAAAAGCAAACTTAGTCCTCTTGATGTTACACAAGGGATATGCAACCTAATAACTTAAGAAAGGTACAACTATTCTGAATCACAGAAGTAGAAAGAACAGCATTCACGATTCTCAAAATGAGGATGACTTTATTGGAAGCATAATACCCTCCGCGGCACTGTCATAGAAGATAACAGGGTGACTTTCCCAGGCCTGTTTTTGATAGCACCCATCCACCCACACAGACGACACACTCTTGGTGTGACACTGAGTCACAGCTGTCCTGCAGTGAGAAAAATTGATGAGTTTCATATGAAAATAACCTTGATTCCATCTAGAAGAACAATATTTTCCATAATAAGAAAATATCAGAAAAAAAAAAACAAAACTCCATTGGTATGACAGAGCTGCATGAGATTTGGCACATGCCTCACACTTTAGACAGCAGTTCTTATTTGACACATATTCCTGACCATTCTCTCATGTGACTCAGGTTTGCATTAGAGTGATACCTCAGCTGATGTACTTCATTTGCTGTACAATCTTGGAAAAGATGGTCATGCATGTGTTTGCCTGGAAAAGATGACCTCAGTTACATTTGCTATCCACTGCAAGGTTTGGAAACAAAAAGAAAATTTTGTCAAATTCTTGTTTGCAAATTAAATTGTTTGCAAACAAAAGTTTTTGTGAAAGGAAGTACCATGTACCCTTCTTTCATTTTGAATGTTGGGTATTTGTCCCAGCAATGAGTAAAAGGTAACTAAGACATGACTTCTTGCACAGACTCCTATGATGACACTGTGCCCATATCAGTAGTCTAGATAATATTTTATTTCAATATCCTTAACTTAATCACATCTGCAAAGTTCCCCTTGACATGTAGAATGACCTTTTTATAACTTGAGGAGGTTATGATGTGGACATATTGGGCCTAACCTTTACAAGAACTCGTAGGGACACTACTTCTTCTCATCACCTTTAAGGTAGTTTCCTAACCTGTCAGCTCCTTGCTTTCCTCTTCTCAATGTGAGACTGACTAGACATCCTGCACTGTATCCACTTGTCTTGAATGACTTGTCTCGCGGGACTTTTATTGGTGTAGTGGTCTTGAAGTTCCACAGCTAGCATGTGATTGAAATCAAACAGATCATTTTCAAAGCTCAATGCGGTAACTGGACTGGCAGGAGAGCACTGCTGACATGCCAATTTGGATAAACTTATGTTCACATCAGGAAAGGACCATTCAGTCTTTCGGCTAACTCTGGGGTAGAAGCAGCACTCTGGTGAAGCAGTGATCCCTTAAGCCTAGGTCACTTGAGCCTGGTGAGGGATGTTGACAATTTTGGGGCGATGAATCCCTCCCTGCCTCACAGTGGCATCTAGAATGGTCGCTCCACCCCTGTTGAAGGTCTGCATCATGTGGCCACCCCTGTTGAAGCTCTGCATCATGTGGCAGGTGGTCCTCCAGCTGGTCACATCTATCTCTTTCTAGGACAAGGAAAGTACCTTTCTGATCCATGTGGTGACAGGATGATATTGAGCTGCATCTTAGGTACATCAGATAAGGAATAATTTTTCCTTACAATAATCACTCTTCTCACTCTGTGGCCCCTCTGGATCCTTCTTAATGATGGTCAAGTGTGGAAGATAACACAGTCTAAAAATGTGAAGATTGTTATGGTTTATAAGATTCAAAAGAAAGCATGTTTGAAAGATATATCTGTTTTACAATTATCCTTCATAATTTCATACAATGAATCCAATGTGCTTAGAACATGGACTATTATTCACACTGAATAAAGCTTTATTTGTGGCTGCTATTAACAAAGCCTAATAATAACCTTTGAGAGACTACTTAGAAACCAGTATTCATGGCTGGTGGGATGGGCAACAGGGTGAATGATGCAGGTCGTGAGCAGTGTCATAATCAATATCACTTATTCCATAGGTGGAAAAAATGGTATTGGAGATTTTCAGAGGCCAAAGCAAAAAAGAGCAAGATTGTTCTTAAACAATCCGGATTTGAAGAGCCATAGTATTGTGAACAGCAGCACCACGGGTCCTCTATTCTCAAGGTGAGAAGTAATGCATTTAACGCCAAGGAGTATAAAGGCATGGTACCCAGGTCTAAAAAGAGAGAGATGGAGCCTTAACTTAAAAATAATCTTCATGGATTCTAATCATACAATAAACAAACATATAAATATTTCCTCTACTTACTATTTTGGCTTTTTTTTGATAAGATCCTACATGTAACCTTGTGAATATTGTAGTACGTTTTAAAAAGGAATTAGAATTTTTAAAATGTATTTAGTACAGGGTCTACAGGGTCTCACTACACTGATCAAACTTGTAGTGATCCTTTCTGTGTTTCAGCTTCCCAAGCACTGGGATTATAGGCGCTTGCCACCACACCCAGTTTTATTAGCTGTCTCAGCGCACCCCGAGAGTGGAGCTGGCATTGCGGTGATTGACCTCCCGGCCCCTGCATCTGCCTAAGCAAGCACTTTAATCTGCTGAACTATCTGGCTGACCCTGAAGATAACAGTATTCAATATAATAACCATGGTTAATTTCCTCTCATCTTGTTTTGAAATTCTGTATAATTTTTTATTCTCTTAAAAAAGAAATTAAAGTTTTCATGGACTTACCAAATAAATAGGTATATAAATAAATAAATAAATAAATGGAGTTTGCAATATCCAACAGGTGACCCCTGTTTGAGGAATTACAAGAAGATTCCTCCTCCTTCTTCAAACATCCGTATAAGAATTAGTGAACTGTGACTTCTACCTTGACTCCATATATATTTTAAGGAAGGGAACAAGAAGTAAAAGTGCTGTGCAGTTAGCACATCAAAGCCTCTGCCCTCTCTCATCACATACATTTGCACCCTGCTGGGAACAGTCTGCTCCCAGCCTCCAGCCTGATGAGTTTATCCTCCTCAAGAGAATTGTCAGAAGTAATCGCAAATAATAGCGGCTCTTTAAGGAGTTATAAGAAAATGCACATTTTATTGAAAAGGCCTGATTAGTGTGCTCATTCGGTACAAATGAAAATACTTTTCTTTTTAGATGTCAGCTGAAATATCAGTAATCATCACAGTTACTACATTTTCGAAGTATGTTTTGAGGAGTGTGACTCTTCATTGTGTTTGTGTTGGCTGAAACAAGCCAATGCGTACCTGGGAGGTAGAAGATACCTGGGAATAAATAAGCATCTTCATCCATGTCTATGGATGGGCCTGAAGAGACGTCAGCAATACTAACACTTCCACCCTACTATTTGATTCACCATTAAAACGTTACATCAGGCAAATATGAAATTCAGCTGCTTAACAATGAAGTTGTCTCCTGATGAGAAGTTTCAGAAAAAGTAAAGAAAACATTTGTTCGTGTTTGTGCAATTCTACTTGATGATTTTATAGCAAGGCAAACAATGCAATTAGGAAGCATAAGGGAGAAATGAGCTCTTGTTAATTAGCACATTCCAGAAGCACTCTTTGAATGTCTTTAGAACAGTGATGATCTACGAGAATGCATTTAGCTCGAGTACTTATAAATATTTAGTGTATTTTACAAGTATTAGCTTGTACTTTACAAGTGCTTATCTAGGTGAAAAGGTGCAAGCTATGTACGTTATATTTCTGATCCTAAAACCAAGTTCATTATTCCAAATTATATCTCATTCAGGTTTCACTAGTTTAAACTACCTTCGAAGTGTAGAGGAAGAGTGTCGCCAATAAGTAGGACTTACAAGATAAAAACATTAGCAAAGAGTAGCATTTGGACTACAAATAGTATATCAGGCTAAATACCAATTGTTCCAGTAGGAAAATAGACTAGGAAATTCAGAAACTCAGTCTATTTCTAATAATGGGCTTAAACAGAGAATTAAGAATCTGCATAACGGTGGTGATCTATTTGTGGGTTTCTGTAAGAGTGAGGAAGGGTTGATACAAAGACCAAGATGTGAAAAGTAAATATAAGGACTTAGGTGAAAAGTGGCTACATGTTTATGAGGACATGAGTGTGTGAAATGCGTCAGTAAGATCTTCAACACTCATTTACTATAGAAGCATACAGAAATAGAAAAACAATTTAAAGATTGTCTTTGAAATGGGTTATGATAGGCAGTATCATGGCCCTGGTATAAGGTTCTGGGTATAAAAGAGCAATTTGGAAAAAATATTAAGAGCAATGTTCCAAAGAGTGAGGTCTGCTCGAAAGGCATCAAAGGTCCAACTTGCTTGGATCTGATAACCTCAACTAATAACAGTGACTGCATGGGTTACCTTGGTTGTATGTATACATGTTCTTATTTTTTAACACTAGCTGGTTGCTTGTATTTTCTTCTTCCTCATACCCAATGCCCATTCATCAAACAGTGACTGAACACTCTTGGTGTGTTCAATGGGCCTGACTCATCTATTAAGTGGAAAGGCTTGCAATATGTTTGGGAGTCCAGGAAAATGTTCTAATGGCTTTTATGAACATAGGAAAACAACAAACCTTTACTTTAAAGAAAGTGTTTTAATATGCATATGTTAATTTTTATATCATATATATATATATATATATATATATATATATATATATATATATATTCCATGGTTAAAGTAGATAAAACCTCTGACAACATGTGCCATGGTTTGCCACCATTGCCCTAGGGAGGCAGTAATGCAACTGGGGTGGTTAGCAGTGCAGTGGAGAGGAGGGATACAGTAGCAAGCAGGAAGAAGTTTGCCCTAAAACTGGAGAGTGGAAGAAGATGAACCACAAGGTAGAAACATAATGCCATATAATACATCTTCCAACAGAGTTAAGTCCAGTGAGCTTATGGAAGGCTTGGTATGCTCTGGTAGCCATCAGGATGAATAGCCTGAAGAAGCTGGAGGGCTGGGTAGCAAGGCTGGGGCATATATGTCTGTGAAAATCGTAAGGTGACAGCTTTATTTCACTGTGTTGCATAGGCTGGCTTTTACCTGTTATCCTTCTAACTGCTATAGATGATAATTCACGTATATTCTGGCAAACTATTAAGTTACTATATGTTAAGAGATTTAGTTAGCTAAATCTAACTAAATAAATTTAGTTTGTCAAAAACTTAAGAAATTTAGCTTTGATAAATATTGCTTTGAAATATAAGCATCTCATCTCAAAGCAGGTGAAATTGTGAAATATGGAACTACGTAGACATAGTTTCTTACTACCTGCCTCTATGTTCATGTTCAGGTTCTTCAGAGTGTTCAAATTGATGGCAATCCTAACGTACAATATTTGAGCTATAAAGACTGAAACAGACATTTTCAAAAGATGCTCGGTGAAATACCTCCCAGCGTTATGGTTTCATTATCTCTCCAAAAGTGGTAATTGTAATTTAGTAAATTCTTTTCATAGCTTCTTACTATAAAACCACCACTGCAACAGCAAAATAAAAATAAAAGGAAAAACAAAAAAAGAAACTGAGGCTGGGAAGATAGCTTGGTGGTCTAAGCACCTGCTTGGCAAGTACAAAGACCTGGGTTTGATTCCTGACACTGCTTGTCATGCTGGCTCTGGAACCCCAGGGGTACCATGCTGGCCACTGAAACTGGGAGTGGCAGTGCATGCTTGTAATCCCAGCCCTGAGGAGGCTGAGACAGGAGAACCACTATGAGTCTAAATTGTATAACAAGACCCTATATCCAATAAATAAATAAAAGATTAAACAAAATTTTTTTAAAAAGAAACTATACATTTGTTCTGCCACAACAGATATATATATATATATATATATATATATATATATATATATATATAATGCATTTGGGTTGTATTTAATAACACATTTCCATCAGAGTAGACATTCAGATATAGCCATGCACTTTATTTAATAAGCAAACATTTGTTGAATATCCAATGGTGTCTGACCCTATTGCTCGCACATAATACTGCTATGTCATGTAAGGGATTGCTAAGAGGCACACAGGCCTCAGCTCAAAAGACTCATCT
The DNA here is from genome assembly GCA_004027915.1 of Capromys pilorides. Lineage (NCBI taxonomy): Eukaryota > Metazoa > Chordata > Mammalia > Rodentia > Capromyidae > Capromys > Capromys pilorides. The sequence continues at coordinate 9,147 of PVKN010039697.1, forward strand.
CTTAGGGAGAATATGGGCACAAAAAATGGTAGCCTCGATTATTGCTGCAGTCATATAAATGGATCTTCTACCTGTGCATTGGACATGGATCCTTCTCATGCCACATATACACTAACAAAGAATAAAAAAACTGACCACCTACAAAGTTGGGAGCTTGCGGGAGGAAAAAGTGGCCTTTCCAAGCAGCTCTGAAATAGCTCACATGTGCAGACAGAGGAGCCTGGCTGGGAGTCTCATTGTGGTTATGGGGTTACAGTCTCTACACCTGTGGTTCGAGGCTTGTCAGAAGATGGAGCAGCCTGGTACAAGCATCGCAGAGAGAATGTGATTTGAAAGCATCCCAGTACCAGATTCTTTGCTACAAGTCCAGAAACTTTGTATGGGAGATTTGCAAAAGGTGCTTGCTTCAGGTGGCTGCTTTGCCAATGCTCAGGCTTAGAGGGCTCAGAAAAGCTTTCCTGGAGAAAAGTGCACTTAGGTCAAAGCCCAAAGACCTGCCTTACAGACCTGCCCTCAGAGGGATATGTATGGTCAGGCGTGCAGGAATAGGTGAGCCTCCTGGGTGCGAAGGCAGAGCCTCATTCTTGGAGTGAGGGAGAACCAGGGCAGGGTGGTAAGGAGCTTTGCATCTCAGAGATGCTTATTACACTCAGATACTTGCAGTTTTACAAGAAGGAAAGTAGTGAAATCCTTGGAAAGGGAGAGAGATGGCTTGATCAGCTAACCTTCTCTCGATCATCACAACTGAGCAGTTGCTCTTAGCATCATGTTAGTGTATTTCTAGGGATGCGTGGCAAGGCTCGGGGAAGCCAGGAGGCTAAGAACTTCTAGTCAGTGTTCAAGTTACAGAAACCAGTATGTACTCAACAAGCCATTCTGAGATACTGTATTATCTCAGGGAAGGGATTTTGCAGCTTTCAAATTTAAAAAAAAGGAAGGAAGGAAGGAAGAAAGCAAGGAAGGAAGAAGAAAGAAGAAAGAAAGAAAGAAAGAAAGAAAGAAAGGAAGGAAGGAAGGAAGGAAGGAAGGAAGAAAGAAAGAAAGAAAGAAAGAAAGAAAGAAAGAAAGAAAGAAAGAAAGAAAGAAAAGAAAAGAAAGGAACTAAGTTCTCTCCAGGTAACTTGCGAATAGGGCAGCCTCCTCCTAGCAGATTCCTGAGATAACAGCACAGTGCTCTCAGGGTGGTTTTCAGGCTGAGGTCCAGTGAGGACAAGGTGTTCAGGGAGAGCAGTAAAGAGGAGTAATGTATTGCATAAGGGAGTGAGAGTCACAAACAAGCTGTTTCCAGAGAGGTTATGAAGTGGGGTGAAGACTTCACTCTTTAGAAATTTTCATTTTAGTGACAGAGGACAAGAAAAAAAAAAGAGAGAAAACAAAACATAAAAAGTAGAGCTGAAATTATCAAGAGGGGCTAGGAGGGGAAGGAAGCTAAGGAAGGCCAAGTCCAGCATGCTCATCAGGTTAGAGTCCCTTTCTCCTGTGTTTGACATGACCACTCAGAACTTAGCCCTGTGCCCAGGAGGTTAATACTAATCAGATGTTTGTACTCTGTGGCCACAGTTTCCTAACTGGGTTCCCTTGCCTGCCTCTCAGCCGGTGGTCTCTGTCTTCCTACTGACATTTCAGGTGGCGCTTCTCGAGATGCTAGTGTGACAGGAACTCAGCTGCCGGTGAAGCACGGATGCTGCT
>PVKN010039698.1:0-10806 GCA_004027915.1 Capromys pilorides
GTGTGTGTGTGTGTGTGTGTGTGTGTGTGTGTGTGTTCGTTCTTCGCCTTGTCTGAAGTTCACAGTCAGGCAGAAGCATCAGAGGCACTCTAAACGGCCCTCCCTGTAGAGGGAATGAGCTTGAACACAAGCACCAGTCTTTGTGTTAGTTTTATATTTCTGTTTAACAGAATCTAAGGCTATGGAAATGACTGTAAAAATAATTTGTCTGAAAGAAGTCTGGATGCAGAGACCTAGACAAAGTATTTGAGAAGATGGATCCTCATGGAGTGCAACAGAGCCTCTTCCCCAGGCACCACGTGGTGTGGATCAAAGCATCCCGTGACTTGGATCTGTGTGACCAAATCATTACTTTATTGATTGGAACCCCATTGATGCATTAACCCCTTCCTGCCCACATCAAGTTTTCTCTTGAGTAATTTTAGGAATGTAACATTCCTGATACTGTTAGCTTTTTTTAACGCTAATCATCTATCTGGATATATCTAGCAAAATTGTTTTTTTTACTGTTATTCTAAATTGCTATTTATACTACACTTTGCTGGATACAGTTGTGAAAAAGATACAATTATGTGCAATTTCAGGGGATGAAAGGAGGAAAAATATGTGCTATATTATGGTAGAAAATATAACAAAAGAATCCCAAAATCAAATAGAGAATTTCATAATCTTTATTATGTAGATTAAATAAGGTAGTGCTTTTTAAGGAATTCTTTGATGAGTACAGAGCCTCACCTGGAACAAAAACCTGTCAAATACTTTTCATACATAGAGGTGCACTTCTAACATTTAGTAATTGTGCCTAAGTGTGTTGAAAACATAATGTTCTAGCTGTTAGTGTTTAGCTCTTGCTTTCAAAAATAAAGCAGAATTAATTAGTAAATTCCACAGGAGATGGCAGTGAGAGATTTGTCCCTTCTGCAAGTGGGCCTGAGGGCTGCTGTTGCCTTTTTGTCCTGTTTGGTGGAATGGTTCTTGGTAGCTCACTGATCACCTGTCTCTGTTTTTCTTTTCAGTATGTCCCATGAGGAACACCCCCATAGCCATCCTCTCTACGGACATGGTGTGTGCAAGTGGCCAGGCTGCGAGGCAGTGTGCGAAGATTTCCCATCATTTCTAAAGTAAGAAGTGTTTTATTTGTCTGCTCCTTTATATAGCCTTCACCTTTTGCTAGCCGTGATTGTGCTCACCAAATGCCTTTCCAGTGCAGTGTTTCACACCATCCTTTTGAATGTGGCCTCTGAGTCGCAAGCCTTGCACACTTTCTTCCAAATTCTGTCAAAGGCTGTACTTTAAAGGAAAAGAGACTTACACTTGAAGGCAGTAAGAACATTAGTAAAAGCCCATGTGGACCTACTTTCCAGAGTGACAGTGATGAAGGAGCAATTTAAAATAATTCAGTTTTTGCTTTTATTCATGTCCATGTATATTAAGTAAATGATGTACACATTACCTCTAACCATAAAATTGACATCAGTTACTGGTTAGTTGGAGCTCAGTGGTGGAGCCCCTTTGTTGTAAACCTGAGAAAAGGATGCTGAGGAAAAGCTATTAGTTACATTTTTGTCTTTCTCTACTGGTGCTGACTTGTCTTTAGATCCTTATCCTTATAAGGAGAATATAGGAAGCTTAGTTTCTACAGTTGAAGTCAGTCTTGAGTTAGCCCCTTTGAACCTATCACAATGACAGAAGTCTAAATAATAGATGATGTGATGATCTTCTCATAACTGAAGTACACTCTAAAATTACATCTTAATGTTTCTATTACCTGTGTCAACCTGCAGATTAAAAACGTTAGGTAAAACTGCCTTGCATTTCTAATACCGCATACATATATTTAAAATATTGAATCATTGAGTTATAGATTGAATATACTGTATGTAATGCTTCTTATGTAATCAGACATGTGCATGTGTATGATTTGCACATCTCTGCATGCATAATAGCTTACAAAGTTGTTGGTGGGGATCCTTTCCCTGAAGCTTGCTTTCACATTTTAGATCCAGAGAAACTGGTGATTGATTTCCATGCAGTTCTCCTTTGTGTTCCGTTTTTATGTAGTTAGAATAATCTCAATATCTATGTTTATGCACCGGATACAAAATAGAATAATAGATTTACCATTAGAGATATAGATAATGTTAGCTGCAAGCAGTTTTTGTGAATATAGGTTTTTAATTGGTGCCCAAAAGCTTGTGAATCTATTTCCTAGTTTTCTTTTTTGGATACTGCATTCCAGGAACATTCTGTAGTCATTGATAATTTTAAGAACTAAAATTCTTTGAAAGAAATGTACAAAATTGCTTTTAAATACAGTACCAACAAAAACAGGAGCTGAGATGCTTTGTTTTAAAATCAGCAGTGATCTGTAGCCCTCAGATTAGTGTTGTTCTTTGTTTTCTGTATGAATCACTCATTATGGAATCTTGGTCTAAGTTTTATTTATGTAAGGAGAGAAGAAGATCTGGGCAGAAACTTTCAATTTTTGAGTTCTTCTGCATTAGTGCTAGGTAAACATTTTAACTGATTTATCTATAGAGAAGCTGGTAAGCATTTGTAAATATTTATTTTTATAAAGCCTCTATAAGTGAATTGCTGTCCTTGCTCTGCATGACATGCGTCAACTTAAGAATCAGAAAAGGAAAGCCAGTTTCCAAGTTGAACAATTCACTTATGATCGTGCTATTTCTACTATAATAATCTCCTATCTTTAGAAGATAAGAGATTAGAGTGATTGATTAATTGATTGATTGATTTTAAGATCTAGAAAGGGTTAGATAAGTCTATACATACATATAGATAGATATTTTTCCAGCTCTAGAGAGGGAGGAAAAAAACAATTTCAGTTATTTGAGTAATAAAAGAAAATAATCTAAATATCATTAGAATCAGAGCCTGGCCTTGATTCTTCTAAAAAAAAGCCTATTGGCTGGTGTAGTAACACATACTTATAATCCAAGAGACTCCAGAAGGCCCATGAGGAGGATTGCAAGATTGAGGCCATCTTGGGCAACCTAGTGAGGCTGTGTTTGAGAATAAAATTTTCAAAAGGCTAGGGATATAGTTCAGTCATAGTACATGTGCCTAGAAGGCTGCAGGCCCCAAGTTCGTTCCCCACCCCTTTCAGATGACCCCAGTCTGTCCTGTTCTTATAACATTGTAAGTCTGGCTTCTGTATTGGAAACCACCTGTCAGTTATTTTCTGTGGTTTTATACATGGCATGACAAGTTCTCAGTTCCTGTTCGCTCAGGGGAATTGGAATGCCCAGTGTCAACTGGCAGAATGAAAGCTCGGTTATTTCCTAGCCCTCATTTTTCCGAAGATATTATTCAGACGTTTGTTTGCAAGTTGTAGAAATCTATCATGAGTTGGCTTAAGCAAGCAAACAAAAAAAAAAAAATGTTTATTAACTCCTGTAAACAAGGAAGTTCAGTGGTCAAGTTAGCTTCAGGCCTAGCTGGATCTAGATGCATACAGTTTTTAAAGAAGTGATTGTCGCTTCTATCTTGTGTTTTCTTCTTTCTTGGATACTTTAAAGTGAAACTGAAGAGTTCAAATGTACATGCCTGAGTTTCATAGAGCATGTCTTTTCTCATACTTCCAGAAAGTGCTATCAGCAGAGTGCAACTGGTTAAGACTGATTCATATGTTCTAGTTTTAGTCCACACATGTTGACATTTTCAGGTTTGTATCAGATGCCAACCCCCAGAGCAGAGTGAACTGCTCAACCAACATAAACCTACTTAGGTCCCGTTGGTGAGTGTCTTCATTCCAGAAAGTAAAAATGAGTATTCTGAGCAAAAAATGCAAGAGCAAATGCTGTTTAAATGTGGGGGTGGGGTAGGGAGTATGGTAAACTTGTACAAGTCAGTATTTTCTTGGGTGCTTTCCTGAGTTACACATTGATTGGTAGTCTATAACCAATTCAAGTTCTCATTTTTCCTCTATAGCATGATTTTTAAAGATTAGAAGTTCAGAGTAGTCTCTACATATCATGAGATATGCATTGGAAAATAAGTCATCTTATAGATTCACGTCTCCCATGTGTGTGCTTGGTCCTAAAGGGTCAGCAAACTGGCTTTCTTGAACTTATTTTTCCCATGTCTTGGATTGAAAGAAGTTGTTCAATCCCAATGCATTCCTTGTGGTTCTAATACAGTATAAACCACATGGCTTCTTTGAATAATATCATGGGATCACTGTTATCAGAAAGCTGTCATTTAATTATTTCTTCTCGAATTGCTGGGTTGGTAGTTTCCAAAAGCATCTTCTTGCTGGATCTACTTTCAGTTATATCATGCATTTAAATATTACTCATTCGTTCATTCCAGCTCTGGGACTGAACTCCAGGCCACTGAGCCACATCCCTATCCTTTTTTTATTATTATGAGACAAAGTCTCCTTAACTTCCTAAATTACTCAGGTTGGGCTTGAGGTTATTACCCTCCTGCCTCATCTTCCCAGAGTATTAGGATTACTGATAAGTGCTTCATCATCCAGTTTAGAGGATCAAATAACAGAAATGGCTCATTGTGCATGGATTCTTTCTTAACAGAATAAAACATTGCTTTGAGATTTTGCCTTATAGATTTTTTTCCATCTATTTTCTAATCTCCTGATTTTACTTTAGTCTGGTAATAGTTCATAGTTAAGAGACTTTGAACAATGAAACTGACACAGTTCCAAGCTTCTCACATTTATTAACTTACTTCATTCTCAGTAACCTTACTGTGGTGACCTTGCAGTTTTATTGCCCACAAACAGTTAAGACAACTACGGCACAGATAGGGTAAGTGATAGTAAATGTTAGAGTTACTATCTAAACTCCCCTTTCAGAATCTAGTTTCAGAGAACCTGTTCCTAATTGCTGTACTACTGTGCTGACCACCTTTCACTATTCATGTGCTTTCTATTTAAGATAGTGGGTGTAAAAATAAGATTTGGAAAAAGGCAGATAGAAGAGTAAAGCAACTTACTACTGTTAAAGTGTTCTTCAAGCTAGTCATGTGGCCTCTCTGAGCCTCAGTGTCACCACATATAATTTAGGATATGAATAGGTTGTTAAAATTAAAAGGTACGCCATATAGCCCACTGAGTCTATACAGACACTATAAAAATACTGACACTTCTTATCTAAGTTTTCTTTGTTTCTTTTCATCGTACTGCTGAATGAAGCCAAGAACACTAGGCAGTACTCTATCCCTGAGCTGTTCTCCCGTCCCTAAGTATGTTTTTTAAAGGGAGCAGCAGTATTAAATCTCCAAAAATTTTTGACATAGAGAAGAGTTTGCAACTATACAGCATTGATGTGATGGAAGAGACTGGTTTCCAAAATAATTGTTTTCCTCCTAAGTCTCCCACACTATGACCCACACCACATGGTGAAAGTCCTCAGAGCAGGAAATGACACTTTTTCCCCCTCATAAGCAAATAGTAAATATTTCAGGGTATATAGTGTCTGTCTGTCGCAACCCATCACCTCTGCTTCTGTAACTCCAGAGCAGCTTTATACCCTCCATGATTTAGGAGCTTGACTGTGTCCCGTGGACTACAGTTTGCTGGCCTCTGACCTAGGTTCACATTTTTAGTGTTGTGCTGTTTTTAGCTGAAAAATGTTTCTGGCAGTCTGGGCATTGTTGTCTTGGGCTGTGGTTAGTTGATGGAGCCCTCGAGTTTACTCCTATTTAGAACACACATGCAGATCGCACCCCATTGTTGCATTCGCCAGCCATGGGGTCTTAGTGCTTCCTTGGTCTCAGCTTCTTCCCCTTGTGTTTTTGAGTTGCATGGCAGAAGGGAAAGTGACTTAACTTGGTAACTGTTTCTGGTCTTTTATGGCTCAAGTACTAAGATACAACTGTCACAGGGTCCAAGATTAGTTATTCAGGCTAAAACACACACCGGACCCTAAAGTGCCACTGTTAGCAGAGGGGTTGAAGGAAAGGAAACTTGCAGGTCTAACAACAAGGCACATTTTCTTTTCACAACCGATAAAGAAATACCATAACTACTGGTACATGAAAACCAGAGATTTGACACTTCGCTGTGTTTGTGCTGTACTGTTTGTTCCCAAGGTGAGTTACACCACAGGGCCCTCGATTTCCGAGATAAACACTGTACAAATAACTATGTGCTGCCTTTCGCTCAGCCAACCAAGAGACTTTATCAGAGTCAGTAGATACCCATGCTATTGTAGGTGTTTATATCACTGTTTCTTCTTAAAACAAGTTGCAGTTTTAGTGTTTGAGTTTCTTATTCTTTTCATTAAATCCATCACCCATGAGTTATCATGTGACTGCTGTGTTTGTTAGCTCTAACTGATACCAGCAGGTGCTCGTGCTAACTAATGAAACCACCAAGCCCTGCATTGCTTGGAATCTTCCGATTACAAGAAAACAAAAACAAGCCCAGTGTCATCCCCAGAGGTGAAACGCCTTGGAGTTACTCCATCCTCTCCCTAATTGAGTCAGTGTTTTTCCTTTTCAAACAAGTTTGAAGAGATAATCTTTACCAGTAAAGACATAAATTTGTAATGTGTAGTTCTGCCCTTGCTAGTATGCTTTGGCAAGGTGGATTTAAATGTGAAATTCTGACCATGTGAATATGAAGTCACACCAGTGTACACTTTAAGGAGTACCAGGGACTCTTCCGTGATTGAGAAAAATATTTCCTCCTCCTCTTTTTTTTTTTTTTTTTTTTTCTTCTTCTTCTTCTTCTCTTGTTCTTTTTGCTGTGTGGGGATTGAGCCCCAGGCTTCATGCCTGGTGTGCAAGCACCCTATTGCTGAGCTGCATCCCAGGCTCCTAGGTTTCCTTTTAGGTGGTAACTTGTATAGCATCCAATAAAAGTATAATTTGTACCCTAGCTTAGTATTCCATTTGAAGAAGTCCCCCCTCTTTAGTTATTTCTCACAGAGAAAAGCTGCATGCAAAGCACAACCAAACCAAACCAGAGTTCCTTTGCGTGTTAGTCAGATGTATGTAATTCATGAAAGCCAAAATAAATTTGGTGTGTGCGATAATAGAAGACACACAGAAAAACGTTGAAAGAAAATGCCCAGAGATGGAACTTTGACCCTTTCTCAGAGGTCAAGGGCTGTAGACAGTAGAAGGCATTTCACTGGAAATTCACTTTTAAATTTTTTCTTCTGTGAATTTTACTTTTCAAAACTGTGAAGAGCTTTATGTGAAAGAAACTACTAAGTGTGCCCTGTAATGTTTTCACAAGTGTTTTTATCATGGTAACATCTTGTTTACTTTAGTTCCCTGCCTAAAACTACTTGGAACATGTTAAGAAAACATTTCGAGAAAGCCCCTACAAAGAGGCTTTTGTTTAACAGCCACTGTGAGGCTGCGTGGATCACAAAGGTGTTAACTTTCAGCCCCTTAAGCACTTCCACATGAAATTCTAGCAACTATGTTTGTGGTTTTGGAAAAACAAAGTGTATGTTAAAGAAACCAGGTATATGCTGATACATGTTGAGGGAGGGAGCCGGATATCATAAATTGTTTCAAACCCATTTGTGGCTCTTGCTTGCTGCCTTGCATATTGTGAAGTGAAATTACCCCTAGTTACTACAGGAACCTTGTGCACTCCTAGAAGGAAAATCTGGCTAGCACCTTGGATGTATGCAAATCGGGTCCCCACCTCAGAATTGATGTCTCGAGATGATGGGGGTGCATTTTTCCCTATCAGATCAGAGGTGACAAGTCTTTGAAAACTGCCAGATGAGCTTTATATTCTTATGAAATTAACTTTCCTACTTATATATCTTTCAGTAATCTTAGAAATACAAACATTGGAGGTTACCATGAAAGAAAAAATGTACCCTTTCAGCAGTTCTTCCTTAACCTTTCTGACATTGCTCAGGAGTTCAAGACCTTCCCTGGTACTTGAAGAGGTCAAAGTGCCTAAATACCACAGTGCCCTCTAGTGATACATAAAATATTAGAAAAGTTCAGACAAGTTTGCCAAGAATTACAGGCCCAGTGCCACTACTTTGCTCAAAAAAAAAGCAAATAACATTTGAACATCTTTTTTTTTTCAACAAACAGATTTTAGTTAGAAATGCAAATGAAATTTAAATTTTCTTGTAATCTTGAAAGCATTAGAAATATTTTTGAATGTCTACTTCTGTACTTAATTCTACATATAGCTGCAAATATGTATACAATACGTGTATTTCACTGCAGATAAATTGTTGTGTTCTTCTGTCCAAAGAACCATTAGTTAGCATAGGTGTTTCACATGGTCATTTCCGGTGTGTAATTAGAAGGCATTACTTAAAAGACAGGGATCATCCTTGCTTCATACTTTTATTGACACTGTCTACCATATTATGGCCATGTCTAAATGGTAAAATTTATTATTAGCAATAGTGTCACAAAAGTCTGAGACAGCGATTTTCCTTTCAATAAAAGTAGTTAAAAACCTTTTAGAAAATCCATAATTTTGATTGCTGGTACTTCATAAATGTATAACTGGTACTTTTTAGCTGTCTCTTTAGGGAAAAATGAGTTTTATCACCTGCAGTACCTGGGTTAATGAAATTGTGTGTTGGAATTTAGCCAGGATGAAAGATGAGATCACTCCAAGACACTAATATTGGCAACAGGTCTCATAAAAGGCTCTGACTCTTGAGTGAAGTATCATTGCATTTTTTATTATTATTATTTTATTTAAATTGAGAGATTTAGTTAGTTGTCATTTTCAAAGTTTCTGAACCAGTGAGATTCGCATTTGGCATCGCCTTCAGAACCCAGTGACCTAAAATATTTCACAGTGCCAAGAGAAACAGAGAAATGTCCATCAGTACCTAGTAGAAGAATTTCCTTGCTTCAGATTTCAACTCCAGTTCCTGTTTAGCCCTTTACAAATCACGACTCTCAGCTCAGATTTGAAATAATGCTGCCTTTTTCTTCATGTTTCTCCTGTGTTTGATTGTTTGTGGATATTAGCTGTCCAGGAAATCCCATACTTACAGATATAAATCCAGAATGATCTTGTTTTTCCGCAGCCAGCCCAGGATGTATGAGACAGTTATGATGATTTGTTAATTTTTGTGACCTGTATTTATTTTATGTGTGCTGTATACTTTGAGGGTGGAATCAGCTGTTGAAATAGTCTCCATCTCACACACACAGAAAGGAAGTGCTCTACTTTTTCTTTTCTGCTTTGGATTCTGCCTTTATTTTTGGAAGGATATATATATATATATATATATATATATATATATATATATATATATATGCTGTCTGCTCTCTCTGCACTTCTTCCACATGGTGATAAACAAGAGATACATTGTGCTTGATAGACTTAAACTCAACCCCATCCAGGGCGAATCTTGGGAGGTGTGTGAACAGGGTCACGTTCCTTCGAAATGTGTTTGATCTCTAATGTGTCTTGACTATGTAATTCTGTTCTCGTTTTTATGGTGGTATAATTTCCCCCCCAAATAACGTCTTAATCCTCAGATTTAATGTATGTTTAGGTAGAATTGTGCCTTTTATAGATAAGAAAATTATATTATAGTCTTGAAAAGAAATAAAATCTAGTGAGATCACATTAGTTCTTTTTCTCTTCTATTTACCCTCAAAAGGGTAATCCTTAAGCTTTTTTAAAGTCAGCATTTGTTTCTCTCCACTTCTGATTATGCTTCTACTCACAGACCCACTGCTGCTCCCGAGTCTCAGTGTCACCTCTAGCTAAGAGATGTGGCCGGTTTTCTTGTTCCTTTCTTCCTTTTTTGCTTTTTTCCTTTCTTTCTTTCTTTCTTTTTTTTAATATCTCAACCTATGATGGTTTAGAATAATAACAACTGGGGCAGTCTACCAAAAAATTAAAGAAAAAGTAATAAAAATGCATTGCTACCAAACAAGCTATATTTACAGTAGCAAGATTTTATATTTTTGTATCCATTTAAGTCTGGAAAAATGACACATGCCAATGTTCATAACCATTCCTGATGTCTCCACATTTTCTGTAGCCCTTTTTATTTCAGCAACATTTCAGTGGGCTGCATTAGAGGCCATTTGAATATTTCATTTCCTATTAATTATGCACTGTGACTCTCAGTGTCATTATAAAAAAGAGCCCTAATGTAACAAAGGATGAAAAGAACCATCAAGCAGTGTGACCAAAAGAAAATATTCCAAAGCTTGTCACGTATGACCGGCTTAACATCTCTAATTTGAAATCCATTGCATTCATCTTAAATTAAAGCTTAAGGATTCTACCTTTACCTTGTTTCTTTTGCTGCATGTTTTAGGTGACTGAATTTTTAGTTAAAATATTAATGGATTCTGAAGGTAGAAAGTCTTTTTTTTTAAGTCATCAAAATATGCACAACATTAAGTATTTAGTTATATCTGTAATTTTTGCATTTCACCTTTAAACCCTGGTTAAAGACATAGCTGTTAATGAGGACTGTGCGCTTGAGTTAATAGGTTAATAGCCATCAACTATTCAGCTAATAATTCTTAACTATTAATCACTACAACTCTTTTCTTTTTATTGGTGTTATAGAAGAAAATATAGTGTATGTGTTAATTTATTGAAAGGAATAGGATTCTGAGAATTTCACATTAGATTTTTGGATTTCAGAAAGACCATCATCTTCTCGATTAAATAAAGGTGAAATCACTTTTACTAACCACTCTGATTCTACTAGAGTAATATATTTTTTTTCTGCAGCTGTTTCTATTAACCAAGTGAAATGATATGGGATAATCCTCATTATTTAAAAAATAAGACATGGTGATATTTTTACAAAAACAAATGTTTGCAGAAACAGTTGTTTTGCTTTA
>PVKN010039699.1:0-10840 GCA_004027915.1 Capromys pilorides
AAAAAAAAAAAAAAAAAGAAAGAAAGAAAGAAAGAGCTGCAGGTTCTGTGGGTACTGCTCCCTCAGCGCCCAGATCCTCTGTCCATGGTAGCTGGCTGTTAAGCCTCTGTGTGGTGTCTCCAGGGAAGAGGCACTTGCCCCCGCCCCAAGCCCGTGGGCTCCACTGGGGCTCGGGTCTGCCTGTGAGGAACGGGGTCTCAATGAGTGACTGAGTTGTCTAGGCTGAGCCTGAGCCTGTGATCCTCTGTCCCAGCCTTAAAAATGCTGATTATAGATGTGTGCCACCAGCTGCAATAGAACTGTTAGCAATCTTGTATACTACTCAATGAATTCCTCAAATACATTTAAATTAATTTTAAAAATGAACCACAAATTTATCCACTGGTTGTAATCTATCTCAAAAGTTAGATGGGGACCAGTGAGATAGCTCAGCAGCTTGTGTGCCTGCCTGGCAGTGTGAGATCCTGAGTTTGACCCTGGTGCCAAATGAATGAATGAATGAATGAATAAATAAATAAATAAATAAATTAATTAATTAATTAATTTTAGGTGGCTCTGGGAATTTTCTTTCATTCTTCCCTCTGCAATGAGCTTTCTTTCTTTTTTTTTGGCGGGACAGGGGTTCAAACTCATGACCTTGCACTTGCCAGGCAGGCGCTTGTGCCATGGAGCTATCTCCCTGGCCCTTGAGCTTTCTTTTTTTAATGGAAAATTCTTTATTTAGAAAAGAGGGGGTGGGCCAGGGAGATAGCTCCATGGCACAAGTACCTGACTGGCAAGTGCAAGGTCGTGAGTTCAAACCCCAGTCCTGAAAAGAAAAGAAAAATATATCAGAAATATAAATTCATTGAATGATATATATTCATAATATGGACAAAAAGATTCAATTTCAAGTGAATTTTTTCATAAATTCTTTTTTTTATTTCTTATTAAAAATTTATTTATTTTTTTGTTTTTATTTAAAGAGTAAAAATAGCAGAAACAAAGATAGGAAAACAGTAAGAAGCAAGAGTACATATAGTACAGGATTTTCAAAACAAAGAAAAAAAATTTTTTTTTTTTGAATTTTATTTATTTATTTATTTGTTTGCTTGTTGTGTTTGTTTCTTTCTTTATTTATTTTGTGGCTGGCTCAGCTTGCCCTGGTGGTGGCGCTGGCGCAGCATGTGGTGCCGGGGATCGAACATCAGTCCCTGCAGTTGCCTGAGCCCTCCTAAGCAGGCGCTTTAGACCACTGAACCATCTCGCCGGCCCCAAAACAAGAAAAATTTAACAATGGTTGTATTACATATTTTCATCATCAAATCTGTTTAGATTGATATAGATATGTAAGATTAGTCAAACAATTGAACATTAACACCTACAATAAACCTTAGTTTTTTTAACTCTTCCAAATACATTTTGTATTTAAGTCACTCTTCTAAAAAAAAAAAAATAATAAATAAAAAAATTTATAGGGGTTGGGGATGCAGAAAATGCAAGGTCCTGAGAGTGATTCCTGGTACCACCCAAAATTTATTTATTTGTTTATTTTCTTCATTTGAGTCCTTATATTAGGGAGACTATACGATATTGGCATATGTTGGTCTGGTTTATTTCACTAATGAGTATGTGTTCAGGATACATCCATTTATATATTTTCATAAATTCTTGCAAGTTAATGATTCATACAATAGGATAACTTCATTTGCCAAAGTTTCTCTTTGATCTTGACTGAAGGAAATCTGAAATTATAGGTTTTTTAAAATTAAAAAAAAATTTTTTCTTTATGGCTGATTCAGCCAGCCCTGGGGGTGGGGCTGGCGCAGCATGTAGTACAGGGGATGGAACCATGGTCCCTCCAGTAGCCTAAGCCTTCCTAAGCAGGTATTTTAGACTGCTGAACCATCTCACTGGCCCTGAAATTATAGTTTTTTGGTAAGTCACAGAAATCATGGGGCAAAAAAAAAAAGTGGGGGAGGGGGCCGGGGAGATAGCTCTGTGGCACAAGTGCCTGCCTGCCAAGTGTGAGGTCGTGAGTTCAAACGCCGGTCCCGCAAAAAAAAAAAAATCATGTATCTTTGTTTTTGAGTTTCAATTTGTCATTTGGTATGTTTTCTTCAATAGTCATGATATATAGTTTGAGTCAAAATTCAACGTAAGTTCTTTGTGAAGAAATTTTCCAGGAATAACAAAAAACCCAAATAGCAGATACTGATCTTCTTAGATTATGTGCATCTTCTCAGTTGTGTTTCTCAAAATATATGTCCTGGGGCTGCAGAGATACCTCACCAGCTTAAGCATCTGCTTGGCAAACCCAAGGTACTGAGTTCGATCCCTGTTCCCCTCCACCAAAAAAAATGTAATGATGTTTTTGTCCTTACAATGACAGTATAGCTGATTATGCCTTTTAAAAATTATTTTGTAAAGAATGTAGGCGTAGGAAGATAGCTCAGTGGTCTAAGTGTCTGCCTAGGAAGTGCAAGGTCGTGAGTTTGAATCCCAGTCCCAGAAAAAAAAGGGTGTGGTGGTGCACACCTGTAATCCCAGCAGTGGGGAGGCTAAAAACAGGAGGATCACTACTAGTCTGAGATGTGTAGTCAGACCCTGTACCAAATAAATAAATAAATAAAGATTTAAAAAAAAGTTTTAAAGAATACAAAATAGTAATAAAAAAACCTTAGAAATAATACAAAATTTCACTAAACAAAGTAATAGAAATTCAGTGATGGTTGTTGTGTTGCATGATGTTATCTTCAAATTAGTTGTTTAGGTTACCAGCTATAAACCTGCAAGAGTGGTTTGAAACAAGATAACAAAAAAGTTATAAGAAATTAAAAACAAAAAAGAATAAGAAGAAAAACAAATTTTTTAGTGTTTATAAAATCTTTATTTTTATTTTTTTAATTAAAAAGAAAAAAATTTAAGCATTAACTACTTTCAAAAGATCAGCAGAAATCACCAGCACAAATTTCCAAATTATCTTTGCATGTATACATAAATATATCAGTTTCCCTTCTTTCATTTGTCCTTTTCCTCATCCCAGTTTTTCCTTCCCATTGAACAATTTCTTTCCCCTTTGCGGTATCTATACCTTTCAAATTTTGTAGCACGCTCCTTTTTTTTTTTTTTTTCTTTTTGTGGGACTGGAGTTTGAACTCATGACCTTGCGCTTCCCAGGCAGGCACTGTGCCACGGAGCTCTCTTCCTGGACCCTATGTAGTGCACCTTCTTATTCTGACCACCCAAAGCATTTGGGCAGTGACTTTCTCATTGCCTTTCCTGCGTTGTGCTTTATGGCATAGCCACTTGTGTATAGCTCTCATCTGTTGGCAGACCATCAGCTGCTAGGGACCCAGGATTGTGTGTTAATGATTTTGGATGCTCCTGGCTTCTGTAGTGTATTGCGGGAGCTCGATACATGGTTACTAAAAGGACGGGTAAATGGTCTCACATTGTTTGTATATGCACTTTTAGACATGGTGCTGATTTTTTTTTCTAAAAAAATGTATTTAGTGCAGGGTCTACAGGGTCTAGCTACACGGATCAGACTCATAGTGATCCTCCTGTTTTCGGCCTCCCAAGCACTGGGATTACAGGCACGCATCACCACGCTCAGTCTCAATGCTGTCTTAGGGGGCCCTGGGGTGGGGCCGGCACGGTAGGCTGGAATCAAACCTGGCGGCTGTGCTCTGCTTCAGCAGGTGCTTTAGTCCGCTGAGCTATCCGGCCAGCCCTTGGTGCTATTTTTCTTTACCTGGGGAAAGAGAATTCTGCAGAGTGCAATCTCTGCCTCTTGCCACTGCTAGACCAGCGCTTCTGTCCTTAGCCTCCTCCACCTCGGTATCTCAGTGGGTGGCACCATCCCAGAGCTCAGAGGCCCTGGAGACAGACTGGGGACAGTGGGAGGGGATGGGCTGGGGCTGGGCCCAGAACAACAAGCCTCTTTCCATTGCAGAAAAGTGTCCATTTTTGCTAATTTATTAGATGTAAAATGGAATCTTATTTTTATTTTGGTCTCTCAAAATTAAGCATCGCTTCAAATACTTTCCATCCACCTTTCTAGGAGCTACCAATGCATCTATGGGCTTTGCTCATTTTCCTGTTGTTTCCTGTCTTTTTCTTACTGATGTGTTGAGGTTCCCTGAGCAATTGTTGGTTGTGAATGTCTTCTTCTAGGCGTTACCCATCTGTCAACTCTGCCAGTAGTGCACTTTACTGAACAGAAATCCTTAATTTGGATGTAAAACCCATTCATACTCCTTATGTTTTTTGCTTTCATATTCTGTTTTTAAAACCCTTTTTCTGCTTCAAGGTTACTGTCTTAGTTACTTTTTACTCGTTGCTGGGACAAATACCCAACACTCAAAATGAAGGAAGGGAAGGTTTATTTAGCTCACAGTTGCTGGAGGTTTCAGTCCGTATTCGGCTGGCCCAAGGCTGAGTGGAACAGGGCAGAGAGCATCCAGTTCATGGTGGCAGAACAGCAACAAAATGGTGACAGAGGCAACCAACTAACCAGGGCGCAGAGAGCAACAGCCAGCATCTGTCTCTCTGTTTCTCTTTATATTACATTCAGGCTCTCTGCCTCAAGCTATCCGCCTTAGGCCACACCCATAATCCCAGAAGGACTCAGACCCATAATCCCATCCATACGAAAACACATAATCCCAGTGGATCAAGAGTCAAGTAATCCTAGCAGTACTCAGACCCATAGTCCCATCAGTACTAAAACACATAATCCCAGTGGATCATGACTCAAGTCTCAAACTCTAGAAGTCCCTGCTTCATGATTGCATGAGACTTTGGGGGAACAACTAGACATAAACCATAACAGTTATAAAACAGTATCATGTATTTTCTTCTATCACTTTATAATTTTACATTTCACATTTAGGTACTGCATCTATGTGTAGCTTGTTTTCCTATTCAATGAGGTAGAGATCCAACAGTATTTCATCATTAATGAAATATTCATCTTTTGGTATGCTTTGATTTATGATTTATCATATGCCAATTTTTCCCATATCTGTTAGACTGCTTCTTCTTCCCTACTGGCCGGTTTATCTCTTCTAATGCCAGCACCACAAGGTTTATTTATTTATTTTTGTATTTAGTACAGGGCCTATAAGGTCTCACTACACAGATTGGACTCGGAGTGATCCTCCTGTTTTTAGCTGCCCAAGTGCTGGGATTATAGATGTGCCTCCCCACACCCAGTCCCAATGGCTGTCTCATCGTGCCCCGGGGGCAGGCCCGGCATGGCAAGCTGGGGATTGAACCTGTGTCTACCTAAGCAGGCACTTTAATCCACTGAGTTATTTGGCTGTCCCTACCACAGTGTTTAAATAACTCTGCTGGGGCTGGGGAGATAGCTCTGTGGCACAAGTGCCTGCGTGGAAAGTGCAAGGTTGTGAGTTTGAACCCTGGTCCCGCCAAAAAACAAACCTCTGCTGTGTGACCCTTCCCAGTGTCTAGCACAGTTTGCTTCCTGGTTTTGCTCTTTTGTGTTTAGGCTATCTCAGCACCAGCAGATCTTTATGCTATCTCATGAATTTGAGAATGTTTGTTGACGTTTTGTCTCCTCCCCCTGACAGACAGGCCTACGGAGATTTTGACTGGACGCATTAAATTCACAGGATGACTTAGAGGGAAGCGACACACAGAGTCGTCAGCCCTTCTCTGGTGTGGCAGACACTTCCGTTTGTTGAGCTCTTTTCCTAAACTAATAGGGTTTAAAACTTTCCCCCTGGCCTAGCATATTATTTGTTAATTTCCAGATGCTTTATAATTGTAAATGGTATCTTAACTTACTTTGTGTTCTCTCTCTCTCTCTCCCACCCCTGCCCCCCCTCCCCCATACTGGGGATTGAATTAGAGCCTTGTTCATAACACACACATATTCTACAAATGAGCTGCGCCTCAAGCTCCTTTTTCTTTATTTCCTTTTGTCCCCCATTTGGGATAGAGTCGTGATAAACTGCCCAGGCTGACCTTGAACTTGTGATCCTCCTGCCTCAGCTTCCGAAGTAGCTGCGACTGCTGTCACATGCCCCCATGCCTGGCTGTACTTCACATTCTTTCACTTATAAAAAGAAAGTGTATTTTGTTCCCTATTGCTCTGGCAGATTGATATTTCATATGCTGGGGGTAAAACACACGCAAAAACCCCCTGCACCTGAGTAGCTTCCTACCTTTTAGTGTCAAGCGAGTACTCTGAGACTGCGGCTGTGGCCAGGGATACCAAGTGTCTGCATTGTCCACTAAATGTCAGTAATTGGTATTTGCAAGCTGTTTTCCAAAACCGCTTGGCTGTGGCCAACCTGTCACCCAGTCTTCTCTACTTCTGCTAACTCTTCTGCGGATAGCTCAGCTCTGGAATGTGTGGGCACGCTGATGCCCCCGGAGCTTCACCTCAGTGGTCCAATCTGCTGACTGCAAAGTGGGGCCAGAGCCAGGAAGGAGAATGTGACAGGTGTCCTCCCGGCCCCCAGCAGCTGATACTGCTTGGGCTTATTGCCCAGACTAACTAAGAGGGGAGGGGATCCTGTGCCGCCAGAGAATGGAGAGTGCGGAGCGGAGCTTGGAGAGACGCCGCAGGGCCTGCTCACCCCCTCCTGCAGGGCTCAGACAGCGCCTAAGCCAGGTGGGAGGGGCTGCCCTGCCTCCTCCCACGTCCCGTCCACCTCCACGGTGAAGTTTGCTTAGCTTGACCAGGAGCAAGGAACAAGGCTTTAATCAGATTAAATTCTCGGAGGCAGACTCAAGAACGATTACAACAGAGCTGGGCGTGGTGGCACAGGCCTTAATCCCAGCACTAAGGAGATGAGGCAGGGGGATGGCTGAATTTAAGCCCAATGCGGGCTACACGGTGAGTTCAAGGCCAGCCTGCACCTCAGAGTGAGACCTTGCCTTAAAAAAAAAAAAAAAAAAAGAATCAAAGCAAAGTATTTGACCTTTTTTATTTATTTTTTTTTGTGGGACCAGGGTTCAGACTCATGACCTTGCACTTGCCAGGCAGGCACTTGTGCCATGGCACTATCTCCCTAGCCCCCCTTTTTTTTTCTTTTTAAATCTTTTATTTATTTACTTATTTGATACAGGGTCTCACAGCTCAGACTTGTAGTGATCTTCCTGTCTCAGCCTCCCCAGCACTGGGATTACAGGTGTGTACCAACATGCCCAGTTTCAGTGGCCAGCTTGGCGTGGGATCTACATGGCATACGGTACCGGGGACTGAACTTGGGTCTTTGCACTTTCCAGACAGGTGCTCAGACTGCCAAACTGTGTGCTGTGTTAGGTTCCCGCACTAGGGCACTCGGACTTTCTAAGCAGAGTTCTTCCAGGCCCCCACTGTTTCTCCTAGGTGATTAGTGTCTAGATCCCACAGCAGCACAGGCTGCCCTGGAGCTCAGGATCTTCCCGCCTCAGCCTCCTCTTGAGTTCTAGGACCACAACAGCTGCTATCTCCGGGATACAGATTCTTTTTTAAATTCTTAAAAAAATATTCATTTATTTATTTTTGTGGCTGGCTCCGCCCACGCTGAGGGCGGGGCTGTCGGGGCAGGTGGTGCCAGGTATTGAACCATGGCCCCTTAGGCTAAGCTTGCCTAAACAGGCTTTATTTATTTATTTATTTTTGTGGAACCAGGGATTGAATTCAGGTCCTTGAGTTTGCCAGGCAAGCACTTATTCTACTGAGCTATCTCCCCATCCCCACAAGCAGGCATTTTAGATGGCTGAGCTATCTCCCTGGCTCCAGATTCCTCTTCAAAGAGGGAAACAATTTCTTAGGCATCTAATATTGACATTGACCTAAATTACTCACCTCACAATGTATCCTAAAAAGTATAAACAAAACATTGGGTATAGCCCAATGTTTATAGATTTTTCTATAACTGAGAATTCATTACATTCCTAAAATGTTTTTGAATTTTTTTTGTTTTTTACATGTCAACAATTTGCAGCTAACATCAGTCTAGTTTGGACCGAAGCTGAATCGCTGCTGCACACCAGAACTTGGCCCTGGCTGTGCGGCTGTGAGTTCTTCTTACACGCTGTGCCCAGCTTCGGGGAGCCCCGCTGAGCCCCTGGACTGAACGTCACAGAAACCTGCTTGTTGAAAATACCACCACACTGCTGGACTTTTGCTCTTCACGGATGCACCGCGTATAGATCGAGACGGTTTCTGGCCTTTACCGGTGCGAGGTTTTTACTCCTTCAGAGGCCAAGACTGGAGTTCTTATTAAACCAGCTCTGCCCTCCCGGCGCCGTGGCGGGAAAGAGCCCTGCGCGGGACATAAACAAGTAGCCTCGCCGATGGAATGAATCATTTCTGCATTTTGAGCCTTTTTTTTTTTTTTTTAAATCAGATGTTCCTCTTTAGGGAGGGGACGTAAAGAGGAAAATAAATACGGGAGAATTCAATTTTGCGCTGCGAAGGCCTCGTCTCTGACAAGCAGTTAATCTATTTGTTGGTACTGAGAGAGGGGAACATCCAGCAGCGAGAAAATTAAAAAATGCTCAGCGCCAGTTGCTACCCTGATGAATCTCATCCAATTATTTAACAGGACACTGCTGGGTATTCTTTTTTTTATTGTTTTAATTTAATTTTATTTTCTATTGTTCGTCATACCGTTTTCAAGTTTCCTGGATACCAACAGAAACTCTTCCTTTTAGTCTCTGCTTTTTTATTTGGTGACCATCGATTTGAGCTTTTTTGCTCTGGCTTTTGTGTTCATATAACTGAGTTAGAATTAATGTAGGATGATTATTGATTGATGTATTTATTTACTTACGTTCTTCCTGGAATACAGCATCTCAGGAGTTGGATGATGGAAAGAACTTCAAAGAGCCTCAGTGGCAGCAGGGAAGTTGTTGGGTTTTTTGAGCGGGGGAGGGAGGAGAGAAAGAATAGTTGAGAATGATGTGAAGTATAAAAAGCAGAGTTATCCCCCTATTTAGGGTTCTGTTTCCATGGTTTCAGCTACCTGCAGTCAACTGGGGACTGAAAATACAAAGTGCAGAATTCTGTGCATACTGCCAAAGTTTTACATTGCGCACCATCCCGAATAGCACCATGAGATCTTCCACCAAGCTTCTTCTTGGTTAGCATGTCCACAGTAGACCTGCCTGCTTGCTAGTTACTCAGCTGTCTCGGTTAACAAATCTACTGTCTCCCAGGAACCCTTATTTTACTTAAGAATGGCCTCAAAGGGGCAAGAACGGTGATGTTGCGTGGGCACTGTGGAGAGCAACATGGTCAGGGCCATAAGAAAATCGCTTCCCCAGTGCTCTGGATGTGCAGAGTAAGAAAGCTTACAGCAGAAGGAAGATCAAAGAAAGTGGGCTGGGGAGATAGTTCAGTGGTCTAAGTATCTGCCTGGCAAGCACAAGGACCAGGGTTCAAACCCCAGGATCACATGCCTTGCCAGCCCCTCGCCGATCTGACACCCAAAATCAGGCATGGTGGCACATGCCTGTAATCCCAGCACTGGGGAGGTTGAGACAAGAGAATCACTATGAGTCTGAGCTGTGTATTAAGAGACTATGCTGAATACATAAAGGAATAAAATAAAAAAATAAAATTAATTAAAAAAAAAAAGATCGAAGAAGGTTCCCAGGGCCATCAAACTTTTGAGATGGATTGCAATTGGTGAATAGAATTTTATTATGGCCGGCTCAGCCTGCCCTGGGGGTGGGGATGGTGCAGCATGTGGCTGGTGCAGCATGTGGGATAGAACTGTAGTCCCTGCTGTTGCCTAAACTTGGCTAAGCAGGCGCTTTAGACCACCAAGCCATCTTGCCAGCCCAGTGGATACAATTTGTAGTTCTTTTTAAAAATTAATTTTCGTATGCAAGAACAGTGATGCTAAGTAGGCAGAACGCGTAAGGCGGGAAAGGGCCGAGTGGCGCTGGCCGTGTGGCCGTGTTGCAGGCCGTGTAGGAAGGAACGCCATGCAGAATGTACTGAGGAGGGTTTGGCACTGGCAGTTTCAGAAAGGCGCTGACTGGTGCTTTGGAATGTGTCCTCCACCCATGCACGAGGGCGCTGCCATCCGCGACAGAAGTTCTCCTTACACTCTCCTTTTGCCACTGCTGTCTTTTAATTTGGCACCATCAAGGACTAAGGCAAAGTGCTTTCCCAGGAAGAAATACTCCCTTATCTGTTTGGACCCAGCTTGCCTCTGGGACCCCGTGGTTGCATAAGGAAAATGCTTTTCCCTGGGGAAGCTTCTCTGGTCTTTCCTGCATTCTCAGTCCCTCCGAAGTCGTTGACAGAGACAGAGTTTGGCCAAACTTCCCACGTAGCACAGAGCCTCCGAAGACAGCACTGTTTGGCTAACCCCATCCTCTGCTGGAACCCACCGCTCTGACCCTAGGGTGCTTATGGCCCCCCGGGTGTGTTTCAGCTCCAGGAAGACTCTGCCTCCTCAGGACTGGAGCGAGCACAGAGTTAGGGGTGCTGGGTAAAATGCAGGGTACCCAGTCAAATGTGAGTTTTGGATAAACAACAGATACTTTTTAAAAACTGCAAATGTGGCCCCTGGCGTTGCAGGAGACGGACTTAGCCGGCTCCCTCCTGCCCTCTCTGCCCCACACATCTGCAGCAGGTTGCCTTGTCCCTTCCTGCGCTCTCTTTGGCTGTAAACTTCCGACCTTCAGCCATCCGCATTCCTTTCTTGCTTCATCTCCCCATCTTTAGCTGGGAAGCCAGGCTGTTCCCTTCTTGGGTCACTCCTGACAAGAACAGGCCAGAGCCAGAGGAAAGTGCGGCTCCTGGCCCGGGTCTCCTCCCTGATCCAGGGTCCCAGCACTGTTCTGCCCAGTGAGACCTAGGTCTGTCCTCACCCTCTTTCCC
>PVKN010039700.1:0-10841 GCA_004027915.1 Capromys pilorides
TTTCTGAGGTGGTTTTTTTTTTTTTTAAATCTAGGTTTTGGCATCCTTTGGTTTTTATTCCTTTTTTATTTTCTTCCTGCAGATGTGCTCTATAGTCAAGGTCTATGAGTTTCAGAGTTTATTCAGTATATTACACAGTCATGTTGATAACAGTTGTGTCCCCAAAAGACCCTGGGTCTTCTTGGTTGTAAACAGTTTGGAGCAAGGTATCAGAGGGTTCAGGCCTTTGGGACAGGCAACTGACTTTTGACTGCTGCCCAAACCCAGCACCATGGCAGGCTCCTTCCAGTGTGCCAGAGACAGATGGCATTGCCTTCCCACCCAGATGGCAACCATGAGTCAGGGCTATTTGCTTCACCTACGCTCTCAGTCCCAGGTTTCTGTACAACAGCAGCAGTGTTTCCTTTGGCTTGGAGGGTATTTGAATTAATTTAAACAAACATAAACAGAGCTGGTTAGTGGGAGTAAAAAATTCAAGTATGGGTGCAGGCCAACACTGTGATTTGTGGCCATCTCCACAGGAATCCAAGATCTGGCCCTGATACCTGGAATCAAAGCTTGGCCGCTTATGTCCTTGGAAAGAAGACAAATCATGGTTGGTTGGCAAGTTTCTGGATGCACTGGGAATACACATGGAAGCCACAGTACCAGAATGTGCAAATTCAGTGTTGCACAGCACACAAAGACGCCTGAGTTTTCAGATGATGGTGGTAAGGCTCAGAGAGGTGAAGTCAGATACTTGTATATGGTTGCAGATAATGAGAAACATGTGGCAAACATCCCACTCTTTCTCCACAGCATTACAGAACAAGAGAATTCCAGCACCTTTATAAGATTCATGCTTCCTAGAAATCCCTGTTTCTAAGTTAATCACCCTATAGTTGAATCATCCCTGGGATGTTTTTAGTTCAATCCTTGTTAGCTATTCTTTATGGTCTGCAGAGGTTCTCCCTTTTCTAAGGCCTCTGATTAGCACAGTCAAATACTCACCTCTAAATTCAGAGATACATGACTAACAGCAGATTTCTCTGAGGCTCATTTTTCTCTGGATTGGCTGGTTTGTGGAACATGACTGCTGGTATAATGGAGAAAGCGAGGGACTGAAAGTCAAGTTGCAGGTAAGAGCCCTGGCTGTAGATGGTAGTTTAGGACCCTGACAATCTTTCCTTCCCATGGGGCTGGGAATAATCTGTGCTCTCCCAATTCCAAAGTTCTGTGTTTGTCTTTAAAGAGGCAAGCAAGCAGGCTAAGCAAGAAAGCCAAAAATGTAATTCCTGGACAAAAATATCCTCAAAATCCACACACAACAAGTATGGCATACATGCTTTGGGCATTGACATTTGTGAGTGTGGTAATAAGATTCTAATATGGTTGCTGCTAAAATTTCATCAGAAAATTTGAAGCAGTGCATGCTGGTAGACCTTAATCCCTGAAAGTCCTCTAAGCAATATCTCTAATAATATTTTGCTAAGGATTTAAAGTTCTCTGCTTAGATATTTCTAAAAAGCACTCTTTCCAAACCAATCACTTGAAAAATGTACTAGATAACACGATTCCTTCAATTCCTTATCTTCCTTTCTGTCTAAACTGAAAAATCCAGTTCACATTATTAATGACAAGTCATTTTGCAGAGGGCTTGGGTTAATAGAAGAGATAACCAGCAAAATATGAATGCTAACATCCTGAAGATAAAGCAGAGGCCTGATATGGGATGCAGACTGAAGAGAGTAGAGGCAAAAGCTCCTGCCAATGCAGACTTACTGCAGAATGAACAGGATAGCTATGTCTACCCACTGGTCCCTTGGCTACTCCACTTGCTACTTTCTTACTTCATTGTCCTCCTCCATTACCTTCCTTAAATTTAAAACCTAGAATCTGAGAGAGTAAAAGGACACTTAGTAAACTTTAAGGATGAGGAAACTGAAACCGCGTCAGGTAAGGAGACTCATCTAAAGAAATGTTAGATGCAGAGGGGCTCACGGACCTGTACTAATTTCAATTTGAGTGTATTGCCCACAGTTCTACCACTGCAAGTGTATATTAATAAGCTTTTAAGCACTGAAACAACATGCCTGAGACATTTAACTTATAAGAGATATTCTTTATTTTGGCTCAGAGTTTTAGAGACACCTACCCATGGTAAAGCAACATATCCTGGCAGGAAATCATGGTAGAGAAAAACTGTGTACCTCATGGTAAGTAACAAAAGAAAGGGGAAGAAGAAGAGATAGAGGTCTACCGCCTCTGGCAAAGCCACACTGCCAGTGAGTTCACGATCTTCCACTGGGCCCTTTCTCCTAAAGGTTCATTTCCTCCCAGCAGCACCACCATGGAAGCAAACCTTTCATACATGGACCTTTGGGGAACATTCATGATACAAATGTCAGATTGGTGCCTGTTTTGATTGTACCTTAGTCCATGATAAGAGAGCAGTGATTTAACAGGGGAATGTATGAGAACAATGCAGTTCACCTCCAGCTCTCCAGCTGCCACCTTTTTGCTTCAGTCTTCCCCAGCATTCACTGGGGAAAGGGAGAGACTAAAAGTCAAGCTGCAGGTAAGAGCCCTAGCTGTAGATGGTAGTTTAAGATCCTGACAATCCTTCCTTCCCATGGGGCTGGGAATAATCTATGCTCTCCCAATTCTAAAGTTCTGTGTTGGTCTTTAAAGAGGCAAGCAAGCAGGCTAAGCAAAGCCGAAAATGTATCCCTGGATAAAATTACCCTCAAAATCCATAGCTGGTAAAACTTTGCTTTATTGAGTGTTTCAAAAGTTAGTGATAATTTTTCATATTTTGTGATTTCTGAGTTCTTGATTATTTGTTTGTTTGTTATTTGTCTTCTTGAGAGAGGGTTTTGCCATGTAGTTCAAGGATGTCCTTGAACTCACTTTGTAGCCTGGGCTGGCTTCTAACTTGTGGTGATCCTCCTGACTCAGCCTTCCAAGTGCTAGGATTCCAAGTGTGTGCCGCCACACTCAGCTGAGTTCATTTTCAGTTGTATTATCCCTATAGGAGGCAGATAAAGGACTGGTAGACTTCTTGAAGCTATACTAGATGCAAGAATTTGTGTATTTTCTTAATAATCTTCAACTTCAGTGTCAGAATTATATATTGCACGAGTAGGGCTTGAGACCAGCCACATAAGGCAAAGCTTCATGCTCTGTGTTTACTTAACACTGAGGGAAGACATGTAAATGGTGCCTGAGGTCACTGGAGTGTATTTCTCAAATCCAAGGGGTCTGAATTTCTTTGTGATATATATGAAGCACAGCATAGGGTCAACAGGCAGATCACACAAATGGCAGGAACACAGACAGCTACCTGAAGTGACCTCTGATATCCTTTCCGCCATAAGGCCCCTGGGCTTTCCATTCCAAAATGTAATGAATTGGTCTCATTTTATAAATATTAAATGGATTACGTTCCCTAGGTCCTACTTACACTAATGGCCCATATCCTTGGGGCTTATGAAAAAATTAAAACAAAATTGGGGCTGGATGCACTGCTTTGAAGAGCCAAGACTTTGCATTTGGCTTTATGTATATTTTTAGCTGTGTAATCACACACAGGAGACATCATCTCCCCCAAGCCCCAGTTTCTGCATCTATGAATGGGGGAAGGGATTGGTCATTTATTTATATGATCATTAAGAATTGATATAATGTGGGGCCGGCGAGATGGTTCAGTGGTCTAAAGCGCCTGCGTAGGAAGGCTCAGGCAACTGCAGGGACTGCGGTTCGATCCCCGGCACCACATGCTGCGCCAGCGCCACCACCAGGGCAGGCTGAGCCAGCCACAAAATAAATAAATAAAGAAACAAACAAACACAACAAGCAAACAAGTAAATAAATAAATAAAATTAAAAAAAAAAAAAGAATTGATATAATGTACTGGACATACTGCCTGGAACAGAGTAAGTACTTAATCATAATTCTAATTATAATTAATTTTTTAAAAATGATTTTTAAAAGTTATCTAATGCCTCATTTCATTATAGGACCTAGGCACTAAAAACATTTAAAAATACTTTAACATAAATATTCAGTGAGTAGCAAATTTCATCTTTTATTTCTCAGTTCATCCTCCTGACATTTAAGCAGTTATCATGCAGTGAGGGGGCAGACATCCCTTCTTATTTAGCAGAGCTCCTTTCAATGAGAAGTTCCTAGCACTGGCTTGGGCAGAAACCACTTCTATGTCTAAATGACCACACTATTTGGAAAAACAAACAAAGCTACATTGATTTGAGTTGATTGCCTTGAGGAATAACAAATTGGCTGAATTCAGCTATTTCCTCCCTTTTTCTACCAGCCAATTTTTGTGCAGACATAGCTTCATTATAAAATCTGACTGGGCTTCACTCTGGATAATTCAATCTTAAGGTACAAACAACCTGGATGGTTTTTTGGAAGATCTTGAAAGATTTCAAGCAAGAAATGGAAACCTAAAGCGCCAGAGTGAACAAATTCAGGCTTTCAGTTCTGGGTGACCTTGATTGTAATGCACATAACCATGTAACCGTTTCTATCCCTAGAAATTAGCTGCTCTCTGACTCAATTAGTTTGATCCATTCTTTCCTGCCTGGAAGGATCACTGCAAGATATCTCAGGGGTCAGAGAAGCCAAATGCTCGTTCTGTAGATGAGAACATAGCTATTTAATAATTCTGGATAAAGAACATTAATTTTTTTTCTCAGACCTAATGCTGTGCTCCACTTTCATTAAGAGTTATGAAGGGAATATTCAATCATTTTCAAACATATTCCAGAAAACATAATAAAACAGAAAGTTATCTTTTTAAAGAACTTAAACACATTAGCTCTTTGGATCTGGGTGTATACATTCCTTCTCAGGAACTGAAGAGGAGGCAGGATATTTGAGGTCAGGGTAAGGGGTGGGGGGGAATGATGGCAATGAGAAGGATAGAATTCCATTGCCACCTTGTGGTCATCTGGTGCCAGGAGGGGGCACTCCTTTGGTGCGTCTGTCCAGTTGCTTTGGCTGCTTCTCCGAGCTCTCCTTCAGTGCAGTCAGCTTTGCACTCAATGGAGTGTTTGTTGTAGTTTTCACTTCCAGCTCATTTTCACTTTCTTTAGCCCCAGGAAAGGGAAATTGTCAAAAACTAGCAAAATTCTACATTGTGAAAAAAATTAGCTGCAGGGAGGAAGAGGTCAGGAATCAGGGAAAGATTCTTAAGATGAAAATGTTTAAAAGTCTTACAAGATCCTCATTTCTTCCTGCTTTTGCAACTCTCACCAAGAGTAGAGAGTTATGGGGCATAGGGTTGGCAGCATTCATTATTGCCACTTGATCAATTGAGGAAGTCAACACAGATAAATATTCATTTATTAATTCATTTACTGTCTTATCTACTGTTCATATCAGTTCTCACATCATATTCTGACAGTCTCTGATTCAATATCATCAGTTGAAATACTAACGATATCTTTCAATGAAAAAAATTACTTTCAAGTCATGTATTATGGAAAGGATTATAATAAATTAAATGCCTAAACTGGCAGAGTGCAAACAATTTTGACTCCGATCTAAATGTTTGTACTGGTTGTTTAAATATTAAATTTGTTAGAATAGAAGTAGCAGCACAGAATAAGGATATTAATTAAACTTGAGCTTTAGCAATGTGAGTCACCCCATAGACACGGATTGCACAAATCTGGATAGCAAGTCATTGTGCATGATTTTCTCATTCTTCAAATGAACATTTTACATCTTTCAATCCTGCAAACATTAGCAATTTTTAATGAACTGCTCTGTCTTTCTGAGGTGACTTTTAGATAATGTTATAGTACTGAGATTGAGTGTGGGAAGCTCAGAGCATTGAGCCCTGTTAGGAGTTTACTGTTAGGAAAAATCCATCTCTTTTCTTGAAATTTTAATATGCTCATTTGTAAATGGAATAGCTATAACTTTCCTTTCTTGCAGGGCAATTTGTGCAGTCCGTTAGTTGTATTTATAATGCTGCAATTTTTATGAAGAAAGAAATTAAATTTGTTTTCCAAATTTTGCAATTTTACAGATGAACTATGAATTCATCTGCTTGAATGAAATTCAAATCATAATTTTGTTAACGTCAGGATGACAATAAACCTTGTGAAATAGAACAAGGGTTGATAAAGTGAAAGTAGGAGAACTCCACCTTTCTTCCTGGCAAGTTTCTTTGTCTTTTCTTTCCTCTCTGTGCTCTTTAATTTCCTTGAAGACGTAAACCTTTCTGCTCCACTTGATTCAAACAAACCTGGCCAGGTGGCATTGATGATTATAAAAATACATGGAAACTGCAAAGATAGATGTAGAATCTGTCACCTAGTTCAGAAAATTTTAATTCTTTCTAAGTCAACTTACAACTCACCTGTGATTAGAACAAACAGAACTCAAAATGTTAAAATTGAATATTTCTGAATACATAAGGTACCCTTACCTCTTTATACATTTTCTGGATTTATTCCAGAAGAAATACGTTCTGGATTTCTCCCCTGTGCATCTTTTGTACAGTGAGAACTCAAATATGAATAGAGAGGGTCTTTGCTCTGTGTGGATATACCACAGTGTTCCAGGGAGACAAAGAGCCCTAGTGGTGCAAGTCCAGGAGGTTGGAAGAGGGCAAAAGTCCTTAGGGATACCTCAGAAATAATACAGTGTAGCCTAATTGTTGTAAGACAGACCCTAGTTCTAGGATACAACATTATCTTCTTCATATACAAATAGAGCCACATTTGGGATGAGGTTAAATTACACTTCCAGTTCCAACCCCAATACACATAGGAGGTGGTGAGGAATAGTAGTTTATGCTTGTCTTATTCAGGGAAAATTGGTCACAATTTGCTCAGTCTGGTTTAGGCAAAAGGAAAGTTCATTTGATGACACTCAGAACCAGAAGTGACAACAGGACTCCTGGGATGGGGATTAGAATAGGATGGGACTGGGTGGGGTTTATAGTTCCCAAAAAACCTCAGAGCTTCTAATTCTCTCCCTCAGCTTGATTGTTTATTCTCTCTTACTTACTGGTTTTCTTAAGTCACACATGTTCCAAGCATCTCTGCTTCTTCGCTGAGGTATGGAGGATCACATGGTCCTCAAACTAAATTCTCGGAAAAGAAACTCTTCATTTCAGAAACAGAAAGCAGATGAGGGCGAGGGGCAGGCAGGCCTTTGGGGCGATGGAGTGAGCCCAGCCGCTCAGTGCAGCCCACAGGCTGAGAGCCACATCTTGGAACTTGAGACCAAGAGCAGTAAGCTCGTGCAAGACATCATCCAGACAGCTGTGGGCCGGGTGGCGCAGACCGAGGAATTGGTGTCCCAAGCTGAAGCCTTTCCATTTGACACAGCCACCGAGGCTCCTCCAGAGGCTCCCCCAGCGCCAGCTGACAGCCAGGGAGGCAGACAGCAGGCATCTGTGCAGGATGGGATGCAACCTGTGGTCACCCTGCCCGAGTCCCAGCCTGCCACCCAGCCACCTGAGCTTCATGACGCTGCTGAAGATGGGAACGGAGCTTCAGCAGAGACCCTAGCAGCTTGAAGCTGAAGGTTCTGGTGTGCACCAGCAGCAGCTGGAAGAGGGGGTGTGCCCAGCCGGGGCAAGAGAGTGGTGCAGCCACATTCACCTGGTCAGGAGAAAAAATAGACAAGTCGCCTGTTGGCTCCCAAGACAGCGAGGAGGAAGATCCTGCCCAGGAGCCCGAGCACCCTAACACAGCCCTGGCAGAGGCCCCAGGAAGCTGCACCGAAGAGTCCTCAGACACCAACGGACCAAAACTAATGGAGGCAGAAGCAGGAGCTCAGGGAGGGAAGGAGCACAGAGAGTTGGAGAAGGACCTGGAGCCGAGGAAAAACGAGGGAGAGCTATTCGAGTCCTAAGGCGCTATTTAATGTCATTAGGTACTTGCAAGACCAGAATGTGAAGATAAATCATGGAAGAAACGATGCTGCTGAGACTCAAGACCGGGTAGTTCAGAACTTGGCGAACCAGAGAGCAGATGCACCCACTGGACTTGCACCACTAGGGCTCTTTGTCTCCCTGGAACACTGTGGTATATCTACACAGAGCCTCCTGAGGCTTCATCGAGAGCTAGAGCCGTCTAACATTGCCCTTTTTCCAAGACATCTATTATTTTTCCTTGAAGTCATGTGATATTTCTGAATCGACGTCCTACATTCTGACCTGGAACTGGAGTTGGCAATACCTTCTCTAACTGGAGTCTCATCCTTCATGTATTTATATGTGTTTGGAGTAATCCTCTTTCTTTATCTATTGTATTTTTTTAAAACAATTTTTCTTTAAAGACGTGCAGCACTGTACATGCCTTTGGTTATCTTACGACATGGGGCAGGGCTTGCAGCTGGGGTTGAGGCCCTGGCAAGTTTAAAGCCTCATTCTAACTTGTGAAAACAGCTTTCAACAAGCAACATTCCTGGCAAGAAGGTACAGTTCTTACTCTGAAAATACACTAAAGCTTAGATCCATGCTTAGTAGTATGCAGAAACTGGTCCCTTTCCTATTAAGCACAGTGAGCTGAAAATAAAAAGCATTTTGAGACAAAAAAAAAAAAAAAAAAAAAAAAGCAACTCTGATTAACTGATAGAATTGGTCTCAAGGCAATCATTTAACAAATTTGGTCTCACCCTCATGGCCCACTCAGCTGGATGTATAGATCAACCATCTTTAGCCAGAGGCTTAGCAGGAGTTTGGAGAAGCTGTTTCTCAAGAAGGGAATTCATAGAGAACAAAGAAATGCCATCTTTGGTTCAATATTTACCTCTTCATTCTTTATGCAATTATACTTTGTGAGAATTTCCCACATTCTTTGCTTTTACATCTTTCTTCTTTTCCTAATCCTGTCCATTTCACTGCCTGTTGGTTTGGGAAAGATTATTTCACTTAATCACAATTACTGTTAAAATAGTACTTGAACAAATCAGAGTTGATATAAGAAATGTGTATTTCTCTCTTGGAGGCTACAATTTAATGGGGAGAGAAAAAAAAACATGAAAACCCAACTTTAAACAAAGTAATTACAAATTGTGTTAGGAAAGGAAACAGAATGTGGAGTTAGACAAAGATAAATGTGGAAGGCCCTATTTTAGACAGCAATTGAGGACTGCTCCAGGGAGTTGAGCATCTTTGCTAATACTTTTTCAAGCTCTACTAAGAGCTCAACTCCCAGGAGTAGTAGAGAAGATGAGGCACAAAGCATTTAACACAGAGAAAGAGAATGCACCCAAACTGCAAAATCTCTGAGGAAGTAAAGAACTTAATTTTCTTTTAATTCCCAAAGATCTGCATGCTCCAACTCTCCTTATATCAGATAATAAAAGATCTTTTTTAAAAAAGTTATTATTGTTCTTATTATTATTTTATAATAGTTAATATTTTGTATAATGCTGTCTTCATTGTAGTTGTTCAGAGTACAAGATGCAGGCATGATTTCTTGTCTAAACCTCATTAATACAGATGATTCTTTTCATTGCACAAAGAGAAAGTAGCTGTATATTTAGTCAAATAGTCCATAACAGTAGTGAATTATCAGCTCATCTGGCATTATTGGGGGCTGTTGACTTGAACCTTTTACAACTCAGCATATTAATATGGCTTCCTTTTTATATCTTATGGTTAGACTTTTCTGCTGTATGGTTAAGACCAAGATAAAGCAATACATATGTTACAAAGAATATGCAAGTTTTGTATCTGACCAAGTAAGTCAGGTCCCCTCAGGGTTTACCCTGGAACCATGTACTACAATTTGCAACACTTTTGTCAGTGCCAGCCATCTGGATTAATCACGGTCAGTGCTAGACCATTTTGCTCTCTGTGGAATCCTGAGAGAATGTTTTCTCTCTAGATGACTCTCCTTATGTACACTGTACATCATTGATCACTTTCCTCTGAGGCCTCATAATCTCCTTGAACAGGAAATTTAAGACTTCACTGAATTATATGCTGCTACAATACAGGTTATGTCCTGTGTTCTCACTGACACTGAAGAGCTAGAGCCCAAATATTGGCTATACTTGTATCCCTTCTTTTTCTCTAATTGTTCGGACTCCCAACTTAAGTTGTTAACCATCTAGAAGAGAAGCTTAATGATATTATTCCCTATAATTTAGGCATGTGAGCTTAACATCATTATCTTTCTGAATATCAAACTCCTTAGACATAGCATCAAACAGATATTTTCCATCAATTGTTGATATTCTAAACTTTAAAATCCCTACACAATGTAAAAAAAGAATAAATACACATTGTTACACAGATATTTTTGAAGCATCACACTTCCGTGGCCTTTTTTTCCTTGTCTCATATTTTATTAGTTTTCTTTCTTTTTACTTTAAGCAAACATTTACTTGAGAGAGAGTATAGCAATAAGTGACATTACATTAGAAGCAGTGCATAATTAAAAGACCATACTGATAGGCATTCCAAGCATGGCTTTAGTATTACACATTGCTATCTTCAGTGTATTTGCTTGGTTCACAGATATCAGTGTATACAGTTAGTCAGGGTGTAAATTCTACCAATTACCTGCTGGTTTCAAAAACCTGTTGGAGAATTTTAGGACCATATTTTTAACCATCTTTTGTGTATAAGTGCATGGTTTTGTCCCTATCATGTTTCCCAATTTCTCACCTAGTTCTCTCTTCATTGTTTAATTCTTAAATTCTCCCTTTCCATTTAAGTATATTGTACCTTTCCAATTTTATTTCTTCTTTGAGTTCTTATATTAGGGAAACTATATGATATTTACACATGTACATCTGGTTTATTTCACTTATGAGTATTTGCTCAAGATATGTCCATTTATATACAAAGACTTTGAGTTTGTCAT
>PVKN010039701.1:0-10841 GCA_004027915.1 Capromys pilorides
AAAGGGAAAAGTTTTTTGGAAAGGGCCAGAGGTGGTGCATAACATCTCAGCCATCCACAGTGCCGCCGCAGGAGCCAGCTCACCATGTGCCACAGGCACAGAGTAAAACCTATGACATATGCTCCCGATCTGCTTTCTCACAAGAGCTAAACGCGGCATCTGTCAGGAAGGGAACAGAATGCGCTGACTCGAGTCTGGATTACCCACTTTACTATTTTGGGTCTTTTGGATGAGGTCCAGGCCTTCATTTCTCTTGTATTGTTGTAGCTCTAGAAGATGCAACGTTCCTATGCACTGGAGCCCTGGACGGCACACTGCTTGAAGCTTCCAGGGCACACAGCCATTTCTCAGTGCACTCTGGGAGAAAATCAGATGGTATAAGCTGAGTTTAGAGAGGAGATCGAATCAGAGCTGGCTGAGGCACTACTACGTGATCTATGAGGAAATGTATTCGATGGTCTTCCCAGAGGCACAGCCTTGCGACTCACAGCTTTATCTGCTCCCATGAAAGGGTAGGGGGGGAATCCAAATTTTTCAAAAGATGCATTTATAAGTGTATTGATCAGCAAATAGCAAGAAGGGAAAGGAGAATTTGGGGGTGAGATATATATATATATATATATATATATATATATATATATATATTTATTTATTATTATTATTATTTTGAGCTTCTCCATGAACTTTTACTAATTCACTAATTCCCTGTAGTTCAAGAGATGCTAATTAATTCAAGAAGCCACAATAGCTCATCATTGGCTAGGGAAATCTAAATGGAGAGTGTGTCACCCAAAACACTGTTGTTCATTTTAATTAAAACTACCAACTTGTGAAGTAATGTAAATAAAGGTTATTGTGTCTTGCTACAGGAGGTATTAACCCTTTGTGTGGCCTCCTAACAGTCCACAAAATGTAAAGAGGCAAGAATGTTTGTGGCAACTGATAAATTACTGAGGTAAGATATTTATCTTAGGAAGCATTGTTCCTTGACACTATGAAGCCTTATGGAATTATGAAGCCCTATGGAATCTAGCAGCCCTAAGAAGGCCAAATGGAAGCAGGCAAGAGCTGAGAACTGTTGCCTTAGGGAAATACACTTGCATCATGGAAACAACCACCCCACCCCACCCCAAGTGCGCAGCCTGATCAATATTCAGGCCTACAGAGAAGCTTGAATGAGTTTAGTTTCCAAGAAATAAACATATGCAAATGCCCAGTCATTTCCATAGCTCAGAGTGATCTCATCTTGGAAACTTTTATGACAAATGCTCAGACCCATTTCAGCGTCTCCTGGAGGCCTAGAAAAAGGCCACCTGTCTACTCTGGAGGAGACAGCAAGACTCATGCCTGAGCTCACTGCCAGTGCGGGACGAGGGATAAAGCCACCCACCACACATCCAGCACAGCACCTCACGTACTAAATATTCCAACTCAAAGGAAACTGTGACAGACACACAGCATAGAAGCAGGACCGTCACTCTGACGCTCTCCTACTCACTTCTCTATTTGTTGTTGTTGTTTTATTTGTACAGGGGTGGGGTGTCAACCTCAGGACCTTGTGCCGCCAGCCAGGTGCTCCTTGCACGGAGCCATCTCCCTGGCCCTTCACTTCTCTTTTGAAGACCCTCATCTGGCAAATGTCCTTCCTGCCCCATCCCTGAAGCATAGACTGTTACACCCACAGGTCCAGAAGAGTCCGACTGGCCTTGCCAGCTTCCTCCGAGGCAGTTGCCAGTTGATGTGTCCCTTCTGTGTCAATTACATTTCTATATGACTGTCCATTCTTCACAGAACCTAAGCACAGCAGTACACTTCTCCTAGGGTCTTTGGAACTTTACCTCTGAGAGCATTCCTGTCACATACGATTTATATTAAATATATTTGTTATGTTTTTCTTTTTTTCACCCATTTACAGAGGCCTTAGTTATGAACTGTACAATGGGTGAGAACTACTTATTCTCCTCTGCTTTGCTCAAGTCAGCCACCCCCAGGAAAGCAGTTGATATGCGAGTGATCATATAGTTGTCATCATTAAATCCAAAGCTGGGCAGCTATCCTGTCCCTGGTGGATGCGCCCTTGACCAATGAAAATCCATCTTTATTGTCTCACTAATCAGCTCAAGAGCCTCTGATGAGGAGTCTTAAATCTAAGTCCTAACAAAATCCCTGTAGTTCTGGAGACAAAATGAAAGCATATAGCTCACAAATACCTTTTGACCAAGGGCTGGGAAACTGGTTTTGTAGTCTCATCCGAAGACCTTAAGTTAGTCTGAATTCAAGGGGGAAGAAACAGCCTCCATTAGAACCAAGGTGAAATTGGCAAAAGGAAAAGTGTGGTTATCTTATCAAAGCCACTTTTGAACAGCGCCTCCTGACAGAGCGCACGTCTGGCTGGTACTTGAACCAGATAAACTTGTTATGCAAATAGCTTCAGCCATAGGGGAAAGGGCTGATAATGAAATTGCTACAAAGCCAACCACACATTGTAGAGGTGACAAAAAGCATCAGGCAGGGCCCTACTGTATGGATAAAAAGCAGTGCAAAATTTATGTGAGCATCACGTCTAATTTATCATAACTAAGCTGTCAGGAGTCATGCTTTGACAAATGCATAACTAACACATATAAATGAGTCAATTATCACTAACAACCAAAGGTTCAGAACAAAAAGAGGTGATTTTTTTTTTAAACCCCAAGACAGGCTTGCTAATAGAATTTTAGACCTTTAAAAAAGCTCTCTTGCTGTCTCCAAATAAAGAGGCTAGAAGCAAACCTGAAAAACCCTAAGCTACATGCCCCTTGCCTTCTCTGACTCCCCCCACGACCAGCCCCCATGTGCACTGCTGTAATCACTAGGTTGCAGCCCCACCAACTCACTCAGACCCCGCAGCAGCCTCCAGGTCCTCTGCTGAGCAGGGCCCAGTGTGGGCCAAGAAAGGCCTAAAGGACAGAACAATGGTGGCTCACCAGCTACAGGGAGACAAGGAACCAAAGATTTTAAAGATTTTAAGAAATTTCTAATTCTGTTCATTCCTTAGAGAGAAGCAGTTCTGTTAAATATGATATTCTGTGCTTTGGTTGACAAAGGTAAATGAAGCAATTATCTGAAAATTTCAGGTTAAAAACACTTTTCCTAAAATCACTAGGTGATCATTGTCCCCACCCCAGTCCTTACAATAACAAAAAGCTTTGGGGCCAGCGAGATGGTTCAGTGGTCTAAAGCGCCTGCTTAGGAGGGCTCAGGCAACTGCGGGGACTGCAGTTCGATCCCCGGCACCACATGCTGCGCCAGCGCCACCACCAGGGCAGGCTGAGCCAGCCACAAAATGAATAAATAAACAAACAAACACAACAAGCAAACAAATAAAATTTAAAAAAAAAAATTAAAAAAAAAATGATTTTAAAAAATAACAAAAAGCTTGTAATTCAAGGGTCTTAAT
Source organism: Capromys pilorides (assembly GCA_004027915.1). Lineage (NCBI taxonomy): Eukaryota > Metazoa > Chordata > Mammalia > Rodentia > Capromyidae > Capromys > Capromys pilorides. The sequence goes on from PVKN010039701.1 coordinate 3,440, forward strand.
CCTCTGCCCTCTCTTCCCGATACGACCAAGGTAAGTATAAAAACAAACTAAAGCTCTGCCTTTAAACAGGCATTTTAAACCCAGGAGAGTCATTGTTCATATTGAATTAGAGATCTGAATAATGAAATCGGATTCAGCCAAATTGCATTTGGCAGGCTGAGTGATGGCAACCTGGACAGGGCAGTGTTATTTATGAAACCAAAGGATGTTATCTGGGGAAGTTTCAGTTCAAAGACATAAAATATAACAGTTGGTTCCCCTATTCCTAAATATTATAGACATAGAATTCACAGCTGAAATTCCTTTAAGCTATAATAGGAAAGATAGGATTGAGGGACTAAGGCTGAGAAAGAATCAATAAGCAACCTGTAATGCATAATACGTTCACTAATTAAAAAGAAATTTAAAAACTTCTAAAGAAGGAAAAGATTGATGGCACACTGCCATATCTCAAATTAGCAGTGAAGCACTTCATTTCCATTTGCTCTTGTTGGTTCATTAGGACTCAGACTCTCCCTCCTCGGCAAGTGCAATGTGCTTGGCTTTGACCCCGCATATTCGTGCCTGTGTTTACTCTCCATAGCATTCTAGGCCTTTTCAAAAGTAAAGCTAAAATTGCACCTGCAATTCTCAAAATTATGGAAAACATAAGTAGGTTGGAATTGGCATGAAATAAGCTTTGTCACAAGGGAGAATTGGTGGCAGGGAGAAATTTTTATGTTGTATGTAAACCTAAAAGTCCCAACCCTGCCATCAATTAGACACTGTTATTTCCAAATTCATCCAAGCAATGCTGTACTTGATTTAAGAACACAAGCATACCCTTGAATAAGTACACTGGAGCCAAACTTGTGAGTCAAATCACATCCTAGAAGCACCAGGAGAGCTCTGAATGAGAAGGTGTATTAGTGAATATGTAATGGATTTTTCTAGGCCAACACTTTGGAGAAGGTCATCCAAGGGTGTCTGTGCAGCAATGAGATGAAAAGTCTTGCATCATGTTTTTGCAAGCAAACTCACTGGAAACTGATCCCCAGGTTTCTCTCTAGGGCGGTATGAAATGGGATCCCAAGCCACCAGGGAGTCTTCAGATCTTGTTCTCTCTCATAGTTTCCAACCCCTAAGAAGTGCCTTCCCCTCTGCTCCCCACTGCTGTTCCTCTCCATCCTGGCCCAGCATCCCCTGACTCATGGCTATCCATGGTGTATTCTGCTAAACTGCCAGAGTTGGGCTAAAGGGGCAAGGACACAACCCCCACCCCTGGCCTTGAACTTCATGGGTATGTTCCCATATAGCCGCTCTTGGTAGACTTCTTTGAGCTCTTTTCTGCTCCTCTCTCCTGAGGAACAGGACACAAATCCAATAGAGACTGGATGACCAAATAAATTTAGGGACCCTGAGCTATATTATATTTGAACTGAAAGTGAAATACAGGTTCACAGCACTAATGCAAACCCTCAGGGGACAAACATGTTTAGAATTTCAAATTTTAGACAAATAAACTGGTACATTTACTGTATGTTATGTAATATCCCCAGCAGTATCTGGGGCAGTACACTATAATCAAACAGTAAAATATCTATGGCAAAACACATGAATATTCACATTAAGATAAATCAAGGCTATAAATAGCCTCACATCTGTTTAGGTCACGCCTTGCCATTAAATCAGTTCATGTAAGGTTAGGTCTTGCTGCTAAATAACTCAACAGCAAGAGAACTTCCATTTTTCAGAGCTCTGTGGATTTTAGGATAGTGGATAAGGGACTATAGATCTCTACTGTGATTAAGGAAGACAACTGAGACCTCTAGTTAGTTTCATGGTACAATACAAACCGTGGAAGAGAAGTCTACACGTAGGCATAAAAGAGAAAACCATGTTTTGATCTTCCCTGCCTGTTGGTCAGCTTCCTGATAGCTTCTTTTCTTCTCCCATGACCTCTGAAACCTGTTTGATGCACTATGCACTAGGGGTACCCCTCTCTAGACCTTGCTCCTGAGCTTGGCTTTTCATGCCCTGTCTACAGTTCCACCCCCATGATTCACCAGGCCCTGTGTTGGGGCCTCATGGCCTCCTCCAGACTGAGAACTCTCTGCAGATTTGGGACCAGTGTGGTCCCCTGGCTAGGTAAAAAGCCTACAATCCCAGCAAGAATCTCCCTGTCAGGGTCACTGTGGGTTGTGCTGTCTCAGTTCTGATGAACATGGCCTAGCAGTCTAGCATTCACCATCAACTGGAATTTCATCTTATTCTCCACACCTTGAGCCATGGCTAGACTCACTCACTTTGATGCCCCAGGCCCATGTTCCTGATTTGTCCCCTCAATCATCTTGGCAACAGAGCCTTATTCCCATACCCCAGATCCTAGGGCAAAGCCAACAATCATGCTAAAAATGCTACTGAGTCTGTTCACCTCTATCTCTTCTCTGGTCCCAGGGTGATCAAAGCGCTTTTAGATGCGGACTCTCCTTCTTTATCTAGCACAGCAAGGTAGCACCATTGGGCCCACTCCAGCATAGGCTTTTGGATAACTGGGGTCCATGAGATGAGAAGGACTGATTGTAGCCAAGTCAAATGGAGCTCGTGAGTATTCAAATCCAGTAAGCAACTTCTGTCATTTACTGGAACAAATCCTGCATTCTAATGGGCTGGTAAGCATAACAACTTCTAATGTCAAGCAAATTCCACAGCTCAGATTTCTCTAATCATTGTTCAAGCCCCACTAGACAAGCAATTTTCAGTAGAAGAAATACTCACTGTGAAATAAAGTGGTTGAATTCCTCACACCAGTTTTCTGGATGCAGTAAAGTAGGTGGAGGATTTCTGAAAAACAAACACACAAACAGTATTTCTTTTAAAAAAGGGTAAAAACGTTCTGTAGGAGGCAAAATATCAACTTGTCTGTATTGATGACCTTGTACACCACTGTAATCAGCTCTGTTCCTTTCCTTCTGGAGTGAGAGCCATTCTCAGTCCCATGGGCTGATCCTGTGGTCACACATTGTCATTGACCAAAGGCTTATTGTATCCCCAGATCTCTCAGCATCTGTGAAAGCTACAGAGATCAGAGACAGGGACAAAATGAAGGGCAAGGCAAGCCTACAAGCCATACTAAGGAGAGCAGGGAAGTAGCATTGTTAAAATAAAGCTATGAGTAAAGTGCCAGAGGCTTTAGAGAAATAGACTTTTAATTGTATAGGATTTTCAGATCATTATGGTACCATTTAAATTAATTATGCGATGCATCTAAAATAGATTCATAAACACATCAGTCACATTTTTAACTATTTCTCATGTGTCAACTTCTGCAATAAACATTAGAGAAAGCAGACCAGCCCCCAGAAGCACCTGGGGAGAAAGGGAGAGACAGACATACCCTGCACCTGATTGGTGGAGGGCTGAGAAGGGCGGAAGAGCAGATCAGTCGCTAGGGAGAAGGCAGGAAAAGAGGAAGGGATGCGCCCTGCTTGTAACCCAACAGTCAACCCAAAGAGACTCAGTTGTAAAACAGTAGTGATTGTGTTAACTTTAGACTTTTTTTCCCCAGCCATTAATGGAAATATGGGTTTGTAGGTAAGTCAAATTCAGAAAATAAAAAAGTAACATTTCTATACATCTAAATTATGTCAGAAAATTTTAAGCCCATTATAAGTAATCTTTTTAAAAAAATGTGGGTTCTACCTGCTTCCAAAGCTAGCTTCAATAGGCAGAGGAATGGGAAACAATACGAATTACTGGAAATTAAAATATCAGGTAGTGTGATTGTGATTTGCCTTTCAATATCCATTCTCTCCTTGGTTTTTATGGTGCAGTTTTTACTTTGACACATTGCTGCCACAGTTAAACCTATAATTTCTGTGTTTCTTGGCACATAGTTGTGGACACATGACTGAGTCCTGATCAATGATCTATAAGTAGAACTGCTGTATGTTATTTCCAGAAAGTCTTCCTAAGAGATTGGCAATCCTTCATCTTTCCCCTTCTTGCATCTTAGAGCTTGGGTCTGATGGTCAGGGCTCTAGCAGCTACTTTGGATAGAAAGCAAACTTGAAAATGGAAGCAATGAGCTAAGCAAGGCAGGGAAGATAAATGAGAAAGTAGATTCCTGATGACGCTGCAAGGCAGCCACACCAGCTCTAGATTGTTTCTCCACAGTCTTCCTTAACAGGGAAGAGAGATAAGCTTCTCCTGTCTTCAAGGCACCGCTATAGGCAGCGGGGACTATACCTGAGTCAAATAACATTTCAGTTATTATCCTACTACAAGACTAGAACACAATCTGATGAGTGATACAGCCAAAAGACAACGTTAGGTGGAGGCAAAGTTAAGAGCTGCTTACTCAATCGAGGTCCGAGAAGACTTTCTAAAGATGAGATTGATTGGCTCCTAACAATTAGGTTAGATTTTTACAGACAGCGAAGGAAAGGGAAGCCCTTGCCAGGTTAGGAAACAACATGTGTCAAGTCCTAGACACGTAAAGCTGGTCAGGTTCGAAGATCACAAGCAACTTTGAGCTGAAACTACATAGGATTCTTCTGAGTCTGAAGAGAGCAGGAAGTAAAGGCACAGTGGGGCAGGAGAAATGGCGAGAGAAGCATGTGGGTCACTCATTCTGCAAGGATTTAATATTACCCTTCAGATTCTCTCAGTCAAAAGCCATAAGGTCAGTGATCTGGGTTCTCAGCTAGGTGTCCCGGGGAAGGTGGCCCCTCTGTCCGGTTGGAGCTGCTTCTTTATCCCGTTCATTCTGTTCCATTCATCAGGATCTGCTGTTTTCCCTTTTTGCGGCAGGACGTCAGCTTCAGCTCTGGTTTCACTGCCCACTCCTCCCTGGCTCTAGCCAGCCAAGGTTGAACACCCACTTGCCCCCGTGCTTGGCCCAGCAGGCAGCCTCAGAGCTGGCACTGGGTCTCCTAGGTCCTCACTCCCGCCTTGGGTAGGACTTGCACCTCCCTTGATCTCCTAAGCCTTCCTGTTCAACCTGTTCTCACCAAGATTAGTGACCTGGGAGAGTCCACTGCTAATGGCTTCACTTACCCTCAGGCAGCTACAAATGTCCACCAAGAAGCCATCTGTGGACAGACTGAACACAGTCACCTGCAACACCAGCAGAAGGCCCAGTGCTGCTCTCTCTTCCAGGACCTCTAGTGATTGGGTGCAGCACATGGCTGTCTACCTTTCTGCTCAGGAACCTGTTGGCATCTAGGACATTCCTTTAACTGGGGTTCTTCCTCCAGTTTGGCATGGTGAAGGTCCCCTCTGCTGAGATTCAAGAATAATCTGGCAATGATCCCATGAGAAATGGACATCAAGTGTCCACTACAGAGTCAAGAGATCTATACCTTCCTGCTTTCAGTCCAGTTTTCAGCATGAAATAGGATATGGCCACTGCTCAGGTGCTAGCCCATCAGGTGACCAAGGACCCCAGTTACACATGTGCCTCTCATGATCCTGCTCATGAAAGGAAGGCATTCAGAGATGTCTTTGAAGCTTGACATCAGAGGAATTTGACTAAGAGGAGCGCTCTCAGTCTTACAGAGGTTGTGCCCTTCCTGAAGTCTGTCAACTTAACAGTTTACAAAAAGATTCTCATCTGTAATCCAGCAGCTATAATCTCAGCTATTTGATAGGTCATGGCTGAAGTATTGGAAGTTTGAGCCTAGCCTGGGCAACTTAGCAAGACTCTACCTCAAAATAAAAGATAAGAAGGGGGTGGAATGTACCTCATAACTACCTGTATTCATTTCCCAGTACAAGCTGGTTATGGTGGTGCACATCTGCAATCCTAGCACTTAGGAGGCTGAGACAGGAGGAATGCTGGGAATCCAAGGCCAGCCGGGCTACATAGTGAGTTTAAGGTTGGTCTGAACTACATGGCAAAACCTTGTCTAAAAAAAAAAAAAAAAAGTCACTACATTAAAAAGACAGATTCTTATCTGTGTATAATGAAAATCAATAGGAATTTGGAAACCATAGCTCTTTGTTCGTGTGGCACTACAAATCCTAGTTTTCTCACAATCTAGCAAGGACACCAAACAAAAGCAATGATGCCTTGTTGGCTCTCCCTATCTTATGAAGCAAGCTGCAGCCTCCACGGGAGACCTCTCTCTAAGAGAAGCTGAGAGCACATAGTCAGAACGACATGGCAGGAGGGTCAGCCCCAGCTGTGTGCAGTGAGGCTGCCAGTGGAGCAATGGTGAGTGGGTAGAAAGTTCACACCACTGAGCAACTAGCTCTCCTTTGGATAATGTTTATAAACACACCAGGACAGTGCAGCGTGCAGATGAGTTGAAGGAAAATGATCACGTTCACTCTGATTTCTGCCTGTCTGGACTTTCTTCCTATGGTCTGGACCCAGAATCAGCTCCTGCAAGGGCCATTTCCTACCCACAGACAGCATTAGGCTACAGGAGCCTGGGAGGAGGGTGAAAGTCCAATCTGCCCACTCTCACCACATGAGCCTCGGCCCAACCCACATGATCCAGGTAAAGTTTGGACTTCCTCCAGAGTCTCTGTGGAACAAAATGATTAGCGGAACACTTAGATCTGGTTCGTCCTGGTTCCTGAAACACAGAAGTAGCCAACTGGAGTGTGGAGGGCATCTGGCCTTAGGAAAGTCAGTCTTAAATTCCTTGGGTGACCCAAGCCATAGTGCAACTCCAAATAAGCTGGGTCAACCCAGTTCTCTTCAAAAGCTTGTTTGTTTTAAGCCCCCAACTGAAAAACCCCAAAAGAACAGGTGTTCAGTAGTAGGAATTGGGGCCAGCCAAATAGCTCAGTAGAATAAAGAGCCTGCAAGCAGGTGCAGAGGCCTGGGGTTCGATCCAGGGCCTGTTATGCAGGCCCTGCCCCAGGGCACACTGAGATGGCAATTGAAGCTAGGCGTGGTGGTGCACCCCTGTAATCCCAGCTCTTGGGAGATTATAAACAGGTGGATCACTAGGAGTCGGATCTAGTAGTGAGACCCTGAACACCCTGTAGACCCTTCTCTAAAATACAAGAAGAAGAAGAAGAAGAAGAAGAAGAGGAAGAGGAAGAGGAAGAGGAAGAGGAAGAGGAAGAGGAAGAGGAAGAGGAAGGAGAAGAAGAAGAAGAAGAAGAAGAAGAAGAAGAAGAAGAAGAAGAAGAAGAAGAAGAAGAAGAAGAAGAAGAAGAAGAAGAAGAAGAATAGGAACTGACACTGAAACTTCCATAAAGAGACAGCCAGGAGGTTGGGTGGGGGTGGGGGCAATGTGACATAAGGAACAGAAAAACAGTGGGGGGCCAGGGGGTCAGGCAAATCATTCTTCAGTTTCCGTCATGAGTGCTTTGCCCAGTTACTCCTAGAACACAGTCTGTTCCAGAAGCTTCTCCCAGCCTACTCTCTTCTCATTTCACACCTGCACTTAGGGCCGCTTTACAT